>VYZV01044222.1:197065-219124 GCA_013401275.1 Pandion haliaetus | reverse complement strand
TTTTTTATATATATTACTGATAACATTCACTCGAAGAAGCTAACAGCTGAGACCCAGCTCCAAGCAAGAGGGAAGTCAACCTTATGGCTAACAGCAATTTTTACCTGTTTCATCAGAACTTTCATGTGGTGGGTGCTGCCTCTGCAGTACGCTTCCAGGATCAGGCCAAACCTCAAGGCAACTGCAGGAACGTGCATTTCTGACCTAGCGGAAGAAGGGAGGATAAAGCAATTCTGACTCACTGCAGTGAGTGACTAATTCTCCCATTCACGCCAGCACAAGGAGGGAGGGAGAGCAGGGTGCAGAATATTAGCTGCTGTTTAGATTCTTTTTTGTACTGAGGAGAGAAAAAAAAACCGCACTCACCCCCAGAAGGTGATGCAGAACAACCACTGCTTGAAGTGATGAGACATCTTTCTGAATGACTAAATTGCTAACCACTCCTTTGAGAGCATTACTTAAGGAGCAAGGACAGTTTAGAGCCTATGGCTCAGAACTGGCAGGTGGCCATGGATGTCCAAAGTAAACTTCAACCCACGGGCGTGTGTGTACACATATAAATTCTGAAAACAGAACCTAATCCAAACAATCCACCACACCAACAAAAGGGAAGAAATGACAAACACAATAAAAAAAAAAAAAAAAAGACCGTGTGTCCTCCTGGAATAATCCTTATTCAGTCTCCCAAAGTAAAAAGCAGCAGTTCCTGGGTTTTAGTAATCACAGCAAGGAAATCCCACCAATGTTTTGATGGAAGACACTAGCTAAAGGACAGCCAATAGCCTTTAAATAAATACCCTAGCAGCTATACATGCAGACAAGCTTGCTGTATCGCTTCAGAGCAATGAGGAAACCAGTAAATGCTGGTTTCACTTGATTACTGAGAAGAAGCCCAAAACATTTGCTCTTTACCTCAGATGCCAGAAGAGGAAGTGGCCGATCTTGCGGTTGGATAACGCCCTGTCCAGCAGGAACTTGGTTAATTCACAGTCTAAGTAGGATTCATACTTAAGCACCTGGACAAGCTGTAGCAGGTATTGGAACAATTCATGATCTCTGTGGACAGAAAGGAAAAATAAGAGACGACCTTATCTTTACTGCAACAAGTGTACTTGTAAAAACTGCAAAGACAAGACTGTCAGCCTTGTTCACAGTCCCCCTCAGAGCCCTAAACATAAATAGAAACGGGCTCTGCTTATCCCTTGTGGATAACACTTACGTCAGCTTCTTTAATGAGTTGATAGCAAAGGAACCAACATAACGGTCAGGAAAGCTAAAATCCAGCAGCTCCAAGGCGTTCAGGACAGGCAACTCTGGCCAGGTCTGAAGCAGGGAAACCATCTGTAAGGGGAGGGGGGGAAATAGCAGAAAAGGAACAAGCTTTTTATGACAATGGGTATAAATCTAAAATTCTACTGATGGAAGAGGAGCTCTTTTGTGGGGGGTCACTATTTATAGATGCCTTAGAGCAACTTTGCAGACACCAGGTCAAAAAACCATCAGTCCAAACTTTCCAGCAAGGCTGACAGGAGGAGCCATCCAAGTCCACCGCAGGGTTACATTTGCTGTACCACAATTAGTGGAATAAGCTCTTTGGGAAAAGCACTTTTCTGCAGCGTAATAACGTAGACTAGAAAGGGACCTTTAGAAGGTCCTGTCAAAGCTCTTGAAGTAAGGACAGCATCCCTAACTGACATCTGACATTCTCGGTAAAAGAGATTCTCCGACCCCCTGAGGTAGGCTTGTGCTGGTCTCTCACAGTCAGTTAAGAATATCCAATCCAGATCCTATTTCTGTCGTGAATGAAACAGATTTTTTTTCTTGCCTCCAGTTTCTAGAGGGAATAAAGCAAGACCTTGTTGGCCAGTAATGAGTCTGGGACAGCACACAGAGCCAAACGGAGCCCAGAAGAGCCAAACCTTAACTCAGCTGGGTACCACTCAGCATAAGTTCACAGTGACTGGATGAGAACAGAAAACTACCTACACCAGGGCACTGCAAAACATCCCCTGCTAAGTTGGCCTCCCAAACACAAACACAGGAATGTAGACACTGAAAGATGGATCAACAAGGGAGCCCTGGCTGCCAGCCCCCACCATCCTCACCTGGGCAACATCTTCATGCTTGTTCCATTTGGTGATGATAAGCAGCTTTGCCAAAGCTTGTGGGTACTGGTCACGGATATCATATCTCATCTTCCACACCAGGTCTTTCTCATGCTCATATAGCTCTGTGTGGCTCCTCCGCTCCAGTATCTCCTTCAGTTGCAGCTTCTGCTCATGGGAATCACAGGAAAGAGCATACGCAGGGCTCAGTCTCAACCCAGAGGACTTGCTCAGCCCAGAGAGACCCTGTAGGACTGGGGCACGACCCGGTTCGGTTAAAAAAAGCTGGTTGAGGCTAAGGTGGAAACACGTAACTTGATCTACAGAACCAGGCCTGCACATAGCTGAAAAACTGACGCCAGAAGACTCACCTCCTCAGGATCTTCTGGTGCAGCACGGGGTTGTTCTCCGTTCCTCCCCAACTCCAGCAGCTGGGACACAAATAAAGAGTCTGAGAAAGGCTCCTCACTTCCTCTGTACTTCTAGCTCACCATCACTTCAGGCATTTATGCTGCATTAGAGATCAGTCACTCGCCACCTCTCGAGAAGGGAATCGCACCTCTCACAGCCCAAGTGTAGCTAATATACTCAGCAGGACCCCTCTGCTCAGAGGTGTAACCTAACTGCCCACAGAGCCCCTTCCCCGGTAATAACAAGAATGAAAGGATGAGTCATTTCCCCCAAAAGGGCACATCTGCACACCCATATAGTTCATGAACAGGGGCTCTGGGTCACTGAGCTCCAGGCTAACATGAGCCATTCCAGATTCCTAGAATTGGCGTGCGTTTGCCAAGCAGACAGCACTACCCAAGCCCCCTTCCACACTGGCACAATTCGTTAAAGCTTCTGAGCCAGAACATGCATCAGGGGGAGCGTGCATATATGTCCCCGGCAGAGCAGATCTCCCTTCTTTCCTGTAACGGGCACATTTCTTCTTCCACTTAGAGTGTCTGACCAGTTGCTGTGACAGATGGAAAATCCCCATACCACACAGCGTGTTATCACTCTGTGCTGAAACGGAGGGAGCTGTCTACGTTCTCTCATTTCCCCTTTTATTCCTCTTCCTTCCTCTAGAGCCTAACGCTGCCTGCCGTTTAAAGGCAGCTCAGTTAAACCCACTTTTTAAACAAATGCTCATCTGCGAGAGCAGCTTTACCTCAGGAATTCACAGCTTGGAAAATTATTCACTCAAAGGTCCATTAGTTAAGAGAAAAAGCCAAATTTTCAGTTAACAGTATCTATTCAAGTTCGCTTGTACCCAGTCCCTGTCAACAGCTACCCAAGAGACAGTTACACTGTATGCTCCCGCACCAGCAAAGCTAGGGCATTTCTACGCCTTCCAAAAAAAGCGTCCATGTCCCCTACCTGCTCAAATGATGGGTAATACACAGGATGCAACGCAACACTGGGGAAGCAGATGACCAAGGCTGCTGCACTTTCTGTGTTGGGGTTGCACTGTACTGTGCCCATGGGGTTCAGAAGTTCCCCCTTCTCATCTGAAAAGCAAAGCACATAAAACCATGAACCCAAATCTTACAAAGCTTTTGTCCAGAAAGCAGAGCACAGACAGCTTCCAGCTCTGTCACTGGACATTGCCCGGCCCTGAGCAGCTAACTTCATTTTCCTGACCTCTCACAAGACATCTTTAGGATGGCAGCAACTTCTTAATGTCATACGTGCAATGCCAAGCAAAAACACGGCCTTCATCATGGCAGGGCTCTGGATGCCGTCACAACATAGAGCGGTAATTGTTCTAGGTCCGCCAGTCTGAACTATTATGGCCACTCCTACGACTACTGGACGGCAGGGCAGAACGCAGGGCATCTACTCTCCTTGCAGTGAAGACTAAAGACGCAAAACAATACAGTAGCTCTATCTCCTGGCGTACCTGGAAAGGAAGACCACATGTGCAAGCAGCACTCCCCTGTTTTCAGCTGGTCCTTATAGTCAAAGAGCATGACATTCACCCAGGCAATTGGGCAGTCCTGCAAAGCAAAGGAAGAAGCTCATTTGGGTGCTGTAACTGCAAAAGCCAGATGAAGGGAAGAGGAGAGCTAACAAGAAAGTGAGATGATATCCCCATGCAAAGCAAAGCCCTCACAATGGCCAGGAATAAGAAGTTATATAATCTTGATCTTTTCCAAGTCAGCAAATTGCTACACAGAATAGTACAGGCAGGTAACCTCGCATTCAAGAGTATGCAGGCACCCCCTCACCAAAGAGGTGCTGTAAAGAGTATACCGGCCCAGGTAGCCACGCCTGTCTGCTTAACCTTTTAAGTTCTCCTAAAATCAGAGTACCAGATGGCATCGAATTCAGGTATTTGCCAAAACCTGGGGTCTTTCGTGTAGTGCTGAATGGCACCAAACGCTCCCCACAAATACGTCTAAAACTTCATCACCCGCTATTTTGCATAGCTGAAGAATCTCTATATTTCTGGTAAGGCCTTGCAACTCTACACCTGATGATATTTGAAGGAGCTATGATATATAAAACTTCGTGTATTTCACAGTTTGAGGGGAGGGAGAAGAACCTTACTTTTGAACGGGGGAACACAGAGTTAGCGTGACTTCAGAAAACTAGGCAAAGAATGCTAGATATATCTGATAATGGGAAGAAAAGGCTTGGCTCCTTTGTACGGTAATAAACGCTATCTATAGAAATCAAACTTCACGCTGCCAATCCCCCACCACACCCCCCAAAATACAACCCAAAAGTCCAACCCAGTCACACAAGCCAGTCTCACTTTGGAGGTGGGAGACTCCAACAAGTAAAGCGACTGGGACACGGCCAAGAAAGAGAAGCCATCTCCCTGCTCTAGCCCAGTTCCCTGCCACCAGAGCAGACAGACATATTCCACAAGTGACCTAACATTTCCTGCAGTCAGGTTCCCCAGATGAAACAGTCTCCTTCATAAAACAGTTTCAGCAACACCAGCATTTCACTCAGCTGCTCAGAAAACACCAAGACTTATGCAAACACTAGCACAGAAACCGACTCGCAAAGAGGTTGCGAGGCAAAACTCCAGTGAGATGCACCCACAAACAGTGTAATATTTGAAGGGAACCACAGCGAGACATCTTGTTCCACTGAGACGTTCTAGAGAATGTATCCGGCTTACCCCGAAGGTACACCAAAGGACTTGCTGAAAGTGGCAAAGTCAGCATTTTCCTCTAATGCGACAAAATTAATCACTTCCAAGTGGCCTCTCACAAACCTTTGAGTCGATTTGATTAGACTGAGTATCTTCAGTAAAATCCCATTTGAGACATCAGCTTCTAGATCATAGGGAAAAGCCAAACAAAACACCGCCACCAGCAATAACCTTTTTTAACAGAGTAAATGACATGAAACCGCAGTGCAGAGCCTGCCAAAACGCAAGGCAAGATTTTTGGTGGATAAGGTCCAGCAAAGCAACGATTCAGCATTTTAAGGACAGAACTATCTCCTGCATGACTTACAGAAACACTGAAAGCCAACCCTCTGGGTGACATTAACCCTCTGACTCATCCCAGTCAGTCTGCAAACATGCCTGTTTTTGTGGTAGTAAATCATTTAGTCCCACCTATCTGCTCTGGACAGTCTGCATAGACAAACAACATGCACGTAATGAACCTCCGAGCACAGTAAGCAAAGCGAGCAAAAAAGATTATTAATCAAAAACAAAAAAATCAGGGTGCACTCTGACTGTAACCTCCTCTTACCAACCATTTTAAATGAGATCTGGGCACCTCACTCAGAGCTGCAGCTGACCATGTGGAAAAATCCATTTCTGCAGAGCTCAGCTCCAGCAAACACTGGGATTCTATATTAAGAGCTCACCAGAATGCATCCACCTTTCCCCAGTACCAGAACACACACAAACAAGATCCTCTTAACAACTCAACTAACCAGGCTGGTTTTGTTTTGTCAATCAGAATAGCAAGATTTCCTTCAGACTGCTTCAAACCTGAAAATTATTCCAGTGTGACCACAAAAACGCAGCCTGTGGATGAATCAGATATTCTGTTCAACAAAAGCCTCCAGCAGGAGTTGGAGTTCTGCTATTCTTAAGTAAAAAAAAAAACCACAACAATAAAAAGGTTGATCCTGGTCCCGGCCTCAAAATGTTTCCATTCTTAAGTCTCCAGCCCAGGAATTGGTCCACGCCAGCAGTACCAGTGGGTTGCCTGTTGCTCCCCAAACATTAACGCACTGTAACCCTGAGAACCTGGCTGATGTCAACACAACAAAGCTCAGTGAACCTCCCAGCAGTGAAAAGAAGCTAGCAGAACTGAGACTAAAATCTTCTGTGATCCCATTTATCAGTCCCTCATTTCTCTGCACTCTAGTAAAGATGGCATGACTAATCGTCTCTTTAAAGCATGGTAACAGTGTTTTTGCGGCTGCAGAAACAATAATTTGCAGAGGAACAAATGCATTTGTTGCTCATAAAGAAAACTCTTCACATGCCAAGAGCTAGAGGCATCACGCTTAAGTTACAACACTGGGAAACCAGCAGTTCAATTACAGGCTGCACTTAGATCTACTTCTAGTTACTGAATTATTAATGGACTAGAAGTTTTGGAATAGAGGAAAGTGAGAAATATCACTACATCTCCGATTCAGAAGCTCAAGACAAGAGCTTCCAAAGTGACTTAACAGTTTCTATCCTCAGTTTGCAGCATCTGAACAGTAACCTTGAAGATTCTGCACTTTATTTTACCTCACCTAAAGCTTTGCTGTAACCCAGCGTTTACATCCCTCATTTTCTTCCCCTTTCTTAGCTGTTAATTTGCTCCATGGGGGATTTTCATGAAAGACCTTACTAGAAAGAAGATGCAACACAGAAGATGGTTTAACCTCAACTACAAAACTAGGAAGTTGCAGAACAGCAAAACAGAGACGCCAACACAAATGATTCCTCTTTATGTGCATTCAGATGCCGGGTATGTTTCTTAATGGTCTTCCTGGATGAGAAATTACATTTAAACAACCTTTCCTACAGGCAACCACTCCTCAGTTTCCTGTTCTGTTGAAGAAATTACTGGCCATCATTCTGTAAGCTCTTTTATTAACAAAGTCGTCTTCTGAAAGCAAAGGGCATTTGGTTCAGAATGGTGTCCTGTGTCCTCCAGCACTGGCAAGCCTGGCTCAGTCCCACACTGGCTTTACTTACAGCTTTCTTGGACTTCTTCTTGGTGGAACGTGCCTTCTTTGCCTTCTCGATGACAGCATAGAGGGCAAAGCAGAGCCGTGCCATACGGGGAAGATCACAGATGTTAATGTCAAAATCCAGCCTCTGCTTCCACACTGGCTCTGAGCATACGTTCACTTCAGAGCTTGACACTGTCTTGCACAGCATCTCATTGCCGTGAAAGAGACCTGCTTGCACGACCAGCTGAGGGAAGGAGAAGTAAGAGAATACCATGAATCCACAGGGACTTGACTTGTTTGCTGAAGACGCGTAATTAGAAGTGGAATGGGACAGGTCATCCACTCCCCCGAACAGGATGCCCTACTCCTGTCTCTCTCCCAATTCACTGAGACATTAAGTTCCTTAATCTTCCTCTTCACTCGACTTCAGTAAGGACATTGTTATCTTTTTTACTTCATGCGGACTTGCAAGAGCTGCTTAATCATTGCAAAATGCTTGGGTAATCCATTGGTAAGAGTATTACAGGTTTCATCCTGTAAAGCCAGGCAATATAAGAACTCGCCAAATCTTGCCCCCCAGGATGCTGCAAAAGCTCAGGAACCTGTCACACAGAAAAAGCAGGACAGATACCAAGAGCTGGGCCAGCGCTTATGCCAAAGAGGAGGCAAATCAACATCACAGGAGAAGGGCACGTGCAAACAGCTGACCCCAAACCAGGCCTGCAGCGCAGTGCCAATGGTGAACTGCCGCCAGGTGCACATTTGCCTGCAAATCTGCACTCCTCTTGCAGTCTGCCAGATTGCTGTACAGCTGATAGGCCAAGCTCATCCCCATCTTTACCTCTTGCTGGCTAGTCTGAATCGTAGGAGTCCTCCCAAGGAGAAGCTCCCTGCAAATGATGGGGCACTGGGCAGAAAAAAAAAAACCCAACTATTTCATTGCCTGTTCCTTTATAAAGCCTTGCCCTGCAGAACACCTGTATATGTGATATATTCTTGCCCCGTTTCCTGCCATTCCCCTTCTCCGCGTTCGCCTGCTCCCCCTGCATGGCAAGCAGCTTGCATATCCCCGGGCTTTGCTGCATCATGCTTTCTGCCTTAATTTTACCAGTCACCACCTCTCCTATCATTCTCTCTTGTCCAAGCTGAATTTCCCCTCTGCTTCTTGCAGACTTCCCTGCACCTCCACACCGCTGTCAAGCGATATCACCACAGGGCAGCAGCTCTGTTTGCTACTCAAACTTCTGCAGGGGAGTGTTTCTAAGAATGCACTGCTGGGCTGCTGGTTAGCTAGTTCCCTTCCCCTTCCTGTTGTGCTGCAGTTTAGAAACTGCCCGAAGGCTGAATGAAGCATAATAGCGGATCACATGAGATCCAGCAGACGGCCTCTGCTTTCCTCACCACACAAACGAGACAGACGCAACGCGAAAGCCAAAACACAAACCCAAAATCCCAAAGTGAGTCAGTACGTACCTTCATTCTCTCATCTGCATTGACCTTGCTGCCTTGCACCAGCTCAATGTAGAAAGACTGCTCTAAGGACCAGAGAGAACCATAGTTGGGCTGGAAAGAGAAAAGGGTTCCGATCAGCAGTAGATGCAACAAAGACTCCTCAAGCCAGCACCAGACCTCATCTCTCATCACGTGCTTTTTGCTCCAACAGAAAAGAGCATTGCCTTGCAGGTGGGCAGCATGAAGTCTGTGACAACGAGGGAAGCTGTGGGGGGAGCTGGAAGGCTGCCTGGAAATTCCCAGCTCTTAGACCCTAGCTAGGAACCTGTCCCGAGAGAGGCAGGGAGAACCAGCTGCCGTCCCGATACAAGATCGGGATCTCCACCAATGGGTGAGTTGAGGGTGACCCTGCTGGGTGACTGTCCCCTTTTACCTTTTTCTTAGGGAGCGGAGGAGGCTTGGCAGCCATCTTTGGGGGGCTGGCAATACAGTTGGTTTGCTCATCTCTCATAGCAATGATAGTGGAGGAGTGTACCATGGTCAGGTGGGGCGTTAGGCCCCGGTGCAGGCAGCTGCGAATATACTGCAAAGAGAGCATAGAGTCAGCATGGGTGAAGGAGCCAGGCAGGCAAGAGCAGTCATGCAAATCAGAACTGGCTGAAGCAGAAACAGGTGGAAGGAGTAAGGAAAGGACACAGCAACAGTCAAAATTCAGTTTTAATTTATCTCCTCTTGCTTTATAAGCCCGCAACTCACTGGACTCACGGTGCCAGCACTGAGAAGATGAAGTGCCTTTTATAGCTGCCATTTCATCACCTGGCTCAAATGGCTGCATTAAGGGAAAACACTGAGAGGGATCCAGCACTCCCAACAGCAGTTTGCCCTGCCAGGGGAATACAGGATCACTTGCCCAACTTTCAGGAAGAGAACCCCCAGCCCACCACACAAGCAAACAGACTTTTCCAGAACCATAGTCTATAAATGCGTTTACACAGCACTTGGTACCCCAGGACGGGCTTAGATCACTAGCCCTCAAAAACGTAAGGATCTGTTAGGTTGCTGGAAGTATCCCTTGCTCTAACTAGCATCCAGGTCCCGCCACCGATGCATTCCACTCCTGTAAACCGCATTGCCTCCTTGACGGAGGATAACACACCTCAATCCACCCTCCCAGCAAGAGGAGGCCATACGGGAACAGACTCATTGATAAAAGCAAGACACAAGGCTCACCTGGAACTGGTACAGGGGGTAATTCCCATAGAGATATTCACATTTCCCATTCACTTGCAGGGTGTAGTCCTCTGGGTTCTCCACCGTCTCGTGGCGGAAGACAGTAGCCTGCTTCCTGATAGCATAGCTCATTAACGTGATGGGGAACTCCTTTGGGGAGATCTGGAAAGTGAAGCTCTCCTGCAATCCCAACAACACAGCAGACACTGTCAAATGCCAGCGAAGGGCTGAAATCAGCACAAGGAGCAGCAGTAGCTCAGCGGGTAAGTAACAACATTCCTGTTGCTGACAATAAAGAGCAGGGTAGGAAGGCAGAATTACACACACACACAGACACACACACAAGCAAATAAGGAGGGGTGTTTGCCAAACCGCGCAAAACCGTGTTTCAGCAGCACAAGCGCAAGGCTGGAAATCAGGAACTTTTGAGTCCAGTTTAATCAGAATCACCAGTACATGTGGTTGCTAGTCATTAAAAATCTACCCACTGTCATTCCACCAGCAAGGCAGAGGGTGGCTAGAGTCACCATGCTCAAACACACTGCTCTGGAAGGCCCTTCTCCCACAGGGGTGGCTCCTGCTTCATGCCCAGGCACAACATGCAAAAATGACATTAACCAAGGGTAGCAGGCAAGAACAGGGGCCCACAGGCAACACAGAACGATGCCTGCAAGCAGTGTACGCTGAGCATGAGCTGAGCAGACTTGGGCTTTAAAAGGAAAGGCATGTATTGGATTCCACGCTCCTTTCCTTCCCAAAACCAAAAAGCTTTCCACCACGTGTACATGCAGCAACCTCAGCTACCAGCTAACCAGTACACCCAACGCATGTTCAGGAAGGGGAACAGCTCCCTTGGTTGGAGGCTCAGAGCGTGCCTCCCAACCATGTCCACAGGCAAAGAAATCTGGAGAATGAAGATGAACACTGAACACATGGAAACACTGTCCACGCACACATTATTCTGTCTCCGAATGCCCAAAGGTTCCCAAAGGGAAAGCACAAACCAGTTAAACATTGTCACAGAAAAGTTTGTGCTTTACCCCGCCAGACTGAAACTTGACGTTGACAAAAATGTTCTTGGTGGGTGTATGCAGAGGGCCAGTCCCAAGGCCTTTGGCCATGGGCTCCAGCTGCAAGGGAAAGTTGTACTCCATCCACGCTGCCCAGCTGAGCTGCTGTCGCTTTGCTGCTCTCTCCTCACAGAACTGGCACATTTTGGTGCGGAAATCATTCACCTCTGGATCCTGCACAGAGTCGAACTCATGCAAACCTAAGCGGAGAGTAAGACAGAAAGGCAAAATAAGCATCTGCACCCAATGGGGGAAATAAGCCTTTGATAAATCAAGTGTCTGTGAAACAGTCTTCCTAAACACATGCCTGATATTTGGCCAAAAGGAGAGGGGTCGGCCAAGCTACTAGCAATCACTTTATTGCACCGACTCAATTACTATAGCGCTCTGCCAGCAGGAAAGACCACCCTTCTTGGGTCTGCACACACACTGTTCCCTTACCAGACCCACCAGAGACCAAACTTGCCAATTTCTTCGCCTGCACAAGCAGGGCCCCATCGCTATTCCATAGGTAGCAAGACTGTCTGGGACAGAAGCGTGTTTCACCTACAGCCAACACTCCTGCCACGCTCCTGGCGAGACCAATGTCGGGGGAACTGACCTTTTCCAATGAGCAGGCTGATCTGGGAGTTAATAACCTTCTTGACTCTGTCTCCTTCTCGAGCCACGAGCCGCAGTACTGGTAGGAAGGGCTGGATGTCACAAAGCCGCCGTTGCTCGTCCTCCAGCTCCTGCTGTTCTGCTGTCTGGTTGATGCACGTGAAGACATAGGCCTCGGGATCACTGAGCATATGGTAGAGCGGCTCATACTGAGCATGCTTCCACACCACCTGGACCAGACCGACAGCAGGGTGAAAGTTATCACTGCACTGCCAGAACCTCATCCTCCTCTTACTGTCACCCAACAACCTCACTCTCCTGAGATACACCATTTAGTGAAGGCAATGCGCAGCCAAACCTTCTCACAGCATTCCTGGACCTGCAATCACAGGCTGCTTTTCAGTCAAGTCTGGTGGCTCCAACTTGTGCTGAACTGCTGGACAGATTTATTTGCAAGTGCCTTTAATTGACTTCTTCTCTTCATGCTTGCCATTTGCTTCAGGCGAAGTAAATCCCTCAACCCGAGTATTTAAATAACCCTCACCTGAATACCTCACAGTAAGTACCTGCTGACTGCTGGCCTAGTGAAATAGAGGTATTACCCCCACTGGAAGCAGAATTGGGTTAAGTAACTTGCCCCCAGTAACATGAAAACTGTGACAACAGCCAGGAATTTTTCTCAAGTCTTCTCAACATTATCCAGTTCCCAAAGATCCTTCGCTCCCAGTGGATGGCACTTCCACACAACTACTCATATTCCATTTCTTCACGCTCATCCTAAGTGCCTGCTATAGGAGACAAAGCTCCTGGTGTAGATGGGCCTCTGGTCTGACCCCATGTGCCTACTGGCCATAAAACACAGACCTGTAACTTAACAGCTGGAACCAATCAGCTCTACTCAAGGGTTTTTTGGTTGGGTTTGGGTTTTTAAACATGAAAACTGCAGCATGAGAAAACTTGGAGTAATCTGGCACCGTGCTTCTGTCCCTTGTGATCTGTGATTCATCTAGGCCAGGTTGCTGCTGCAGAGAAAACCTTTTCCACTGTTTTCCTTCACTCTCCCCTAACCCCGCTTCCTGCCCAGGGAGACAAGGAAGCAGCTACATTTCATTTACACATGGTTTCACTACAGCATTTTATTCCTCAAATGAAGCACTGAGAAAAACCCTCTCTATCATTACCATTCCCCATTGTCAGTATTCAGTTTCTGCGAGGCAAGAGAAGACTAGGCTGGCATCCTGAATACTTTGAGTCAGTCCAGCATTTGTATTTGACTATCTGAGGGTGACTTCTCTTGCTTACAAATGCATACACAAAAGCTTTCATAATGAAAAAATCCAGCGTGGGGGACTGGTTGGCTCAGGCAAGCAGTAACTCAACACACAATCCACGAGCCTTACGTGGCCAACTCAAATCTGCCCTCAGTCCACAGTTACTCTAATTCTCATCCCAAGGTTGGACAAGTACCCAAAGAATTGAGCCTGACACCAGTAGCATAACCACCAGCACCCAGTTGCTGGCAGTCTCAACAGCTAGACATGGGTTTAGCGGATTGCCGAGGCTGTCGCCAAGGAGGGGCTCTCACAGTGAGTCACAAGGACCTGCCTCACAGCAATGCAGAAGAAACCCAACTTGCACTGAGTTAAGACCCAACACGTTTCCCCAGGTGCTCCCCAAGAACAGACTCCTCGTTCCAGGAGATTGCAGATAAGACTGTGGAACAAGGCTGTTACCTGCTTGATGGTGCCCAAGCTGGCATTGCAGGACACAGAGAGGTTTAAGTATATGCCTGTGGGCAGCAGGAAGTCCACCTGGATGTTTTGGTTTTCCCCCTTGGACCAGAATTCCATAGGGCAGTAAATGCCTGGGGGCATCCTGCTCACTTCTTAGCTACCACCTGCAAGAAAAGGGGAGAAAGTCTGTTGCTGTTGACTACATAATGTTTCCTCAGATCTGTGCTGGGCTCTGTAGAAAGTTAATGTGCAAAAGAACCCAAAGAAAGGAAGGTTAGCCTATCTCCATAGCTCAGGAAAATAGGCACCTTAGTCAAACTTCCAGTCCAGTGCCTTTAAGCCACAGAGGCGTTCCTGCTATAGCATTTGCTTCTATTTCAACGCAACCCTTTCTTAATCTCTTCTAGACTGGGATTAACATCTACGTCTGCATTTGGCAAAGAAATTAAAGAATTCTCTTCACTTGAGAATGAAGGCACTTGTCCCGATAGCTCATCTACGACCAAACAGCCAACAGAAACAACGAGTCCCTACCCCTGGCTTTGTAAGGCAGTCCTCAGGCCACATGCTCCAAGCTCCACTTTGTTTTTCCAGAGCTCGGTTCCAGTCTGCAAGAGGGAGAAAGAGGTGTTGCTGGTTCTGAGCACGCGTGCATTTTTATACACACAGACAAATAATACCCCACTGTATATCCCCCCTCTACAAGCACAGGAAAAATGAAATCTAAGGCTGAGGCGATCAAAATAGATTTGTTAATTCCACCTGCATCCTTCCCCTTGGCAGGGCTCTACAATTTAGCCTCAGTACATCCAAAGAACACAGAGAGAAGAAGAATCTGAATGCTATCAGGTACAAACTGTTGCTTTCAAACACAGGGTAAGTGCACACATGAACAGCTAAAACAAAAGGCGCTCACCAGAAGCCCGTCATAAGCATCTTTAAGAAAGAAAATGTAACACCAAAGTCAGAGAAACCCTCACACTCAATCCATTTGCCCACAAGCAAAGTACTACAGCAGTATAAAACTCCAGTTGCTGCCTGTCATCTGTGGAGGAAGAATGTGGTGTCCTCACGTGCAGGAAGAGCTTAGAACTGTTAGCATTAGCTCCTAGCCAGAGCCAGGTAAGTGGCTCTACCTAATTCTCTTCGACCACCTCAGCAGAGAAACCAGCTCACCTAAATTCCCTCTGACTTACCAGAGTTTTTCCATCGGGTCAGCAGAGAGACATGCCAGGAGTACAGCCTGCAGGGTGCTCACATAGCCATGGCACGTAGCTTCTGTGGAAACCAAGGCTTCAGCCTCCTGCCAGCCTGACTCTTTGCTGGTTCTAAATTCAGCCCTGCACACACCCTGAGCAATTCTAAGTGTCACTTATCCTCAGCCCATGAAACTGGTATAAAATTTGCTCATTCACAACTTAAAATATGGCTTTGCGGCTGTCAGACAGCGTACAAACTTAGAAAGAAACAGAGCAACGTGCTGCTGAAGATTTGGGTCTCCCAAATCATGAAGTCCTGCTGGCAGCTTCTCGTAAGCCAGCCCTACGCTTCAGTATGACAAGAAGCCCAGCATCTTATCTGCCAGTGCCTGGGAGCACAGCACTTCCCCATCAGCATTGAGGTAAGGATTCCCAGAAATATAAGCTGTGTTTTATCTGTCCTGCTTCCTCAGTGCACATGCTGTATCAGAGGGACCGGATACAGACACCACAAAACCACCCATGTGCCTTAAGAGTGAGGGAAGTAAGAGGAGGAGGCAAGGTTTACAAGTTTGAAAAAAGCAAAACAAGTTAGCCCTGTCTTCTGCTCATTAACAATAAAACCAGCAGGTTTCTAGAATATCTGCTACCTCAGCCTTTCCCAATGGCAACAAAAGCAACAAACTACCAGGACTCTACTGACTAGCAGAGATGGAAGACACAACAGTGGCTGAACTGCTTCCTTCTGCTGAGGATCTCTACCTGATGCCACATCCTATCAGATATGAAGTACCTAACCTATTAGCGCTACAATGTCAAGTTCAAGTCGCTCGATCCCTTGTCTTTCCAAACTCGGTGACTATCTCCCCACGTAGAGGGATTTTTCCAACAGAACCTGGAATGGATATGCCAAAGGAAGGATAACTCTGAACTTGCACTGTCTTTAATACTTCATTTATCAAGCTTCTCCCCTTCCCATTGCTAAATTCAGAACGCTCTACTAGTTGGACCTTAGGTCTGATCCAGTGTGACAATTTTCACACGAAGCAAGCTCTGCATAGACTAATACTGCTGTACCACCCCACTTTCATCTTCCCTTTTGCCTTGGGAAATCAGAACAGAGTTCTCCAGGCTGTAACCTTGTTCGCACTACCTTGACCTCACGAGTAAAAGCCATTACAATTCCCTTTTCTCTGGGGCATTTTGCCATTTGTGACTAGCCAAATGCAGCATCACTCCTTTTTGTTGGGGTTTACGCTACTGGGGTTGTTTGAGATATACTCTTTGTCTTTCACTGCAGCAGTCTTTAAAAAAGGATTCCCCATTGCAGCTGTCAATTTTTAAAAGCCCCAGCATCATCTCAGACTTTCATCCTGGTGGATAGACAGATTATTGTTAGAAATCCCATATTGTGGTAGGGTTCTGACCTGTACGTCTGGTAGCCCAAGGTTCAAGTTAATCAACCCACGCTTGACAGAAACTAGTTTGCTGCACAACTTGTATATTTCTCAAAGCTAGGGCAAGCCAGGGTGAGACAGGAGTCTGTGTTTTAGCGGGAAGCAAACCCACAGAGCCAACCTCAAGCAGGTACACAGGCTGTCAAAGACCCCTGCTTATCAACACCAGGCTGTAGCCACCTACTTTCTGTGATAAGACGCTCCCAGTCCTCGCTCTTCCTACCGCAACATACCCCAAAACTTCTTCTTGCTAGAGTACTTCCACATTACCCCACTTACTTCTTCCTACAATACTTCTTCCTCCCCCACCAGCCACCATCTCCCACAACCCTCAAACACTTGTTTCAAGCGCAAGGCAGGGACACTGCTGCCTTCTGACTCCAAGAATGCCAGACAGTTTAGCAGGACAGGACGCACATGGCGCTTGGTACCCCAGGGGCTAAGGGGGAGAACAGACAACCAGAACACACAAAACTCTTGGTCTGCAGCTGGCCCGTACATACACTCCATCCAAGAGAGATATACCTCAAGACTGGCCGGCCAGCTGATCTCCTTCGGTGGCCAAACAAGTCACAACAACGTGTACAGCCAAGCTAAAGACCTGGTCTTTGTGAGGGCCAAGTATATTGCTCTGAGAACTTCACGTAGCCCCTGAACTGGAGGCATGCACAGAACATTTGAGGAAACCGCAGGGCCTCGGATACCTCCTCATTCATCTCGGGCAACAGTTTTCCTCTGGGCCTGCTTGTACACAAGTCTAACCTAAAACCTGCCCCGCGGTACGTACTTGCTTGGGCAGGACACCCAAGATCACATGCTGTAGAGGCTGTCTACAAGCCACACAATCGTACTGACTCCAGGAAAGGGTATTGCACAGGCAGGAGTTGCAGGGGCAGCGTCTCGTTGGCAGTGCTGCTGGCATAGCTGAGCACATGAAAACATGACGCAGTTTCCTCAAAACGTTATTCTGTTGTTTCCCCGAGATGGGCAGGGACCCTGCTGCCCTAAAGAAAGAACTACTCTTCCTATCCCACAGGGAGGCAGTAATGGAAGCTTTTTTCCCCAGAGAAGCAAGCACACTTGATGGGAACCTCAGATCTTGCTAAGAAAATATGAGGAGTGACCAGCCACAGCCCAACGGGACAGCCCAGCAGCAGGACAAGCAGTGTGGGAACCGGCTCATGTACAGCACAGGCTGTGACTACCAGCACAGCTATGGGGCCATCACAGCTGCAAATAAACAAGCTCTCAAACTGCAGAGCACAGTATCACTTTGCACTTCTCAGAGCACATAAGAAGACGACAAACGCATGCTGCCGCACAACGCAGGTCACAAAGCATCAAGCACGCGCCCAACAATAGATTTCCATGGGTCCAAACACAAAGCTATTCCCCACAGTTCCCAGAGAATTCAAACGTACTCCCCTTTTCACACGTATTTCTGCTCTGTGGAATACTTCTGTAAGGGGAAAGTAAAAGTCTGTGCAAGATAGACTTCTCAGGAAACTACGAATGAAACGCATATGGACCCATTCCACATTGACCCCTGCCTCTGGTTCAGACCAGCCCAACAAGCAGCAAAAACTCCTAGTAATGGACAAGTGCTCCCTAATCCCTCAGTAACTTTGAGATGTGCAGTCATTTCCTAGGGGAGCAATTAGGAAAGATGCATCCATTGGTACTAATCACTTAATGACTGAGAGTCATATGGGCAATGAACCCATCTTAGAGTGCCCAGAGCTTTTCATCACTGGCCAGAAAAAGAGGGAGAAGAAAATAATCATGAGACAGAATTCTAGGTTTCAGACGAAGGCAAGTCCTGAACTTCCTCTCCCCCTCTTTGCCTCAATTCATTATTCTGCAGGAACGCTACAGACTGCTTTGCCCTCCTTAAACTTTCCCCTTGCATTAATTAGCGTGAAGGTAATAAATGTGTATCTTTCCCAAGGAGGAGAGATGACCAAGCAGAGCCGATAGGCACATGGGACTAGTCCACATGCTAGCCTGTCAGGACAGAACATAAAACCCCAATGTTACTGGATGCCACATAACAAATACAGGCACAGCATCAGTAATAGGAGATAGCATATGTTTGGGGTTCACACACCCTGAGGAATACATAGTTGCATATAAAGGCAGATTTATGCAGAGTGTAACAGGCACATTTGAAATTACCCAGTCAGTATTTAACAAGCCAGCAGTCAACATAAAACACACTAACACAAATCTCTTCTTATGAAGTTTATCAGCCACAGCTCTGGTGTTTACAACATGCAACTGCTATTGAGAGGGAGGGGAAAAAAAAAAAAAAAGGCAGCAAGCTAGCAAGATCACCCATGGAGCAGCGTTCCACAAACCTTTGTGAAGCTGCAGCGTTAGACAGACACGGAAGCTCTAACGCCCACAAACAGATTACAAAATTACTAAACCCCAGGACTACAAAAATACCTTTCAAGTTTATAAGAAATGAGTGGCACAGAGCTCACAGGTGATGTGTGTCGCGTGGGAGACAGCAGGAAGTCACTTTCATTGCAGGCATCAACTTAGCTGGGGGAGGAGACCACGGGAATTTTTATGTACACACATGCTTGACATGCCTTTACCACACAATCAATACACTTAGCAGATTTGAACCCACCCTAAGTTTTCATAGACACAGACCCATTGCTGTGAGTGTTCTGAAAGTGTTTTAAAGCTTGGGCTTGCTCTTTTGGTGGGAGTCACGGGGTAAAACAGGTCCGGTGTACACTGCAGGCATGTCATTTGAGCAGTGACAGACCGTAAAATTAACCCACAAATTCCCCTCCAGGAACAGACTGGGAAAACTCTTCTGGCAGGCGTGTCAAACTGTGACTGTGTGTGGGATTTTTGTAGAGGGACTCCCCCCTTGCAGGGCTAGCTGCATATTCACACCCCGGTGCCAGCCACTTAATCACACAGAAGAAACATGCTGTACCTGCTTCCCTTGTGGCATAACATAAAAAATCCTGATTCAGGCTCCAGTCCCATGATGTGGATACAACCAATAGAAGCTCACAGTAAGACTGGCCTTTGCAACTCTGCCTGCTGAACAAGTATTGACAACCTAGCTCTTTGTTTATCTAAAAATGAACACGTGCTGGTGAGAGGTGCCAGAAACACAGCCTCAGCGACTGCCAGCCTGCAGAGGTACAAGTGTCTGCTGTGCTGCTGCTACCCCATTCACCCCAACTGAGCAGAGACCTTCAATGCAGTGGATCAGACTTGATGCTCTAGCCAGCCTACAGGATCCACAACAAACTGGACTGAGAACTCACACCCATCCCCTGCAGACCACCACCAAGGGCGACTCTGAGCCTGGACATTCAGCTAGCAGCAGCCTATAAGAACGGCTTAGACGCCTTCCTGAATACCTGCTAACATCATTTTGGGAGTGGCATTAATAGGACAGATTTTGCTCTCGTGTCAACAAAAGTATTTCCTTTACAACTTCCATTAAGGTTTCTGTAAAATACGGATTGGCATCCCAACTGTGCTGTTAGGCCATCGTTGCTCTCCTTCAGTTCCTGCGACAGTGTTGCACCAAAGCTCTAATTGTCTCTGGTTCTTCCTTCAGCGCATACACACAAGTGTAAGACCTAACCCAGGAACTAGGTAGGAAAAAACCAGGACCCCTTGAAAAGGTGTGGAGAAGCATTCAAGTACTGAACCACGTCTAAAATCAATGCTTTTATATCCTCAGGGTTCATTTCCTCAATCCCTAGTTCAGAATGTTCTAATCTCCTTTATTTAGTTTACCATAATAAGACTTCTACCTCTACCAAATACGAAAATCAAATACAGGCTTTTGCATATTATCAGCTTCTGTTTTGTCCACTGATCTCTTATATCCTGCCACACAATTGTCTGCACCGATTCATTCTTTCAACAGTATTTCGTTGTTCATCCAACTCTACATAGTATACACAGTTACACTGGTTCAATAATGCCTTTTATTGGAGATTTCTAAGGCCCTGATTAATCACCTTGACTCCCTACTTTGCTTACACGAACCACTAGACTGAGGTAGACGTACAATGGAAAATTGCCCAGGATAACTGGGCAAGAGATGAAAATGCACGCACCTAGCTCTTCAGGCCTCTAAACCACGACAGAGCGTCCCCCTTCCCTACCAGAAGAGCTGATCTAAACCCGTATTTACATACCAAAATCAGCATCTTCTGTGCATCAAGATGTCAGTGGAGAACCATGGATTTTTCCACCTTCCAAGGAAGTGTTCTAGCTACGTGGAGACTACAAGGATCAGGCTTTGATCAACCACTGGATCCAAAGAATCCCTTGGCTTATACCGTTCCCTTTATGAAATAAAGGCTCCTTTACTTTGAGCATTTATATTGCTCAATGCCTGCCTTACACATGCACACCCCCATAAAACAGGCTCACAGAGAAAAGTAATGGGAAGCAGAACTACACTAATGTAATCTGAAACTGGAGCTAACCTTGTTTGTGTGCAGGGCTGATGATGAAAGGGGTTGTCAGCAAGCAAAGAGATAGGAAAGAGAATGTACACATGGTGATAAAAACAGGCTGCAGTTCTGTGGGGCTCCCAGCTCCAGAGCAACTAGAGAAAGCATCGGCGATATGCCGTCATTCAAGCTCAGCAGGACCTTAGGTTGAACCACAAGTAATAGCCAGAGGAAGGGGAAGAGGAGCGCAGGTAAAGCAACTTAAGAGGAATGGAAACGTAAAGCCATACCTCACTCTGGAAGTAAAGCAGTATCAATAGAGAGGCAGAGGAACACCAGGGAGTAAGAAAAGTGTCCGATGGGAGGACTCAAGAACCCTGCTCTGGTAGAAACTACGAAGCAGCCTTTTTGGCAAGTTCACAGTCAATCAGCTATGCTTTCAGTACTGTCTGAGGAAGCATCTAGTAGGAAACAGTGTATTTAGCGGTTAAAGCAAGAGCTTGAAAACTGAGAACTTGCAAAGTTCTACTCCCAACCCTGACAATTGTTTGATGCGTGACTTGAAACAACTAAGTTTTCTGTGTTTCAGTTTTCTCTTATGCACAAGCGTATCTCATGAAGAACGTCACAATTCTCAAATGCTGGCAAAGTGATTTGGGATCTTTGCGCTCTTGATATTACTGCTAACGTGGGCATGGTCTGGGAGTTGGAGGAGATTGTGATAAATGAAAGCTTCTAGCTGAAGAGGTTGCTGAAATTAGCCTTTTTCAACTGCTCCCATGAGCAGACAACAGCAGAAACCCAAGTACGTCTTGCTGATAAAAACAAAAAATAAGCCACACACCTCTAATGACCTTCTACCACCACACTCAACTTTCTTTACCTTCAGGTTCCCATCTCGAGCACGTACAGCACGCCGTGCTTAGATGTGAAGAGACTCTCTTCAGAGAGTTCTTAGGCGACTTCCTCACGCCCTGCCAAAACACGCAACCCAGAGGTAACCCACAGCAGAAACGCAAGCCGCTGTTCGCGACAAACCCAGGCAGCGCAACCCCGACGTCAAAGCAGGTACGGACGGATGGCCAGGTGTTGCCGAACTCGCACGAGTCTCCGGGTGACTCTTAATCGCAGCGACAGGGTGCCAAGTGCCAAAGCTTCCGGGTAAAGGCCAGGCAGAAGCCCTAGCAGGTGACACCGGCGGTTACCGTCCCATTCCTGGCCAAAAAATAAAGACCGCTCCCACCGCCCGCCTTGGAAAGCGAGGAGGGGGTGCTGCCAGCCCACCTATTCCTGCTGGGGGTGGGGAATACGGCTTCAAGGGCTGACCCCCCCTAAAACCTACATCCAACTCGCAGATTGCCGAGTCTTAAAACGCCCCGTTTTCATAAAGCAGAAGTGCTTTTTCTTAAGAGGAACACAGCTGGTTAAAGGAGCCCGAGGAGTAATTAGGCTTTACCGCAAACGGCGCGGAGACACACGTAGGGCGAGACGCGGCGGACAGGCACCCCACCAGCCGCGGGGACCCCGGCCGGGCCCTGGCAGAGACTCCCGGGAGCCGGGGGTTTGCGGTTCGCAGCGGCCCCGACCCCGGCCCCCCGAAGGGTCAAGCGGTCGCTCTTCCCGGCCCCCCCC
>VYZV01044222.1:179217-196050 GCA_013401275.1 Pandion haliaetus | reverse complement strand
TTTTCCTCTCCCCCAACACCTCGAACAGGTCCGTTGGCTGCAGGGGAAACCCACCCAGGTACCCAACCGTTGTGCGAGGGTCCATCCCACCAGAGCTCCAAGGTGCCACAAGGGTGGGCCGCGTCTCCCTCACCCCATGGGGCTGCTGTCAGCCTTTTGCATCTCTGACTTGTCGTGGGAAGTTTTAGGTGTTCCGAAGCAGCAGGAGATGGGGATAAGGAATGTTTCCAGTGTTGAAAACCACTCTCTTTACTCTGCCTCATTAAATTTGCAGCAGCAATTAGATACCCAAGGACCATTTGCTCTTTTGAAAAAATCTCTCTCTTTTCACACGTCTCCTCTTGCACTCAAGCGGTGCCCACCGTACTTTGGGTCACAAACAACAGGAGATTGTGAACCCGGATTTGTGCTTCTAATTACATCTCACTCCCACACGTGGAAACAAACAATCTCGGTATAGGACACGGTTAGCATTAGTGCGTCGCCCCGACGGGTCCTGCAATTTTACGACTCCCAGAACCACCATTTTTCCTAAAGCTTCTACTGCTGGAGGCATGCGATTAAGGTATAAATTCTTTTTTTTTTTTTTTTTTTCCCCCTTCTTGTTCTAGTTCTAGTTCCACAGCTATTGAGCTCTTTGGTGGCCTGAAAGGATATATGGAATCACTACTTTTAAAACTAAAACAATAATGTAGGTGTTCCCTTTGTCAAATACAAAGCTGCACATAGGAGATGAACTGTATCAAAGAACTGAGCTTAGATGTAAAACCAAAGTAGATTATTTTTCTTTATGCATGGGATTTTACGAGACCACTCCTGGAATTCTTCAGTCAATTCTGGCTGGTGGAATATTTAAAAAAGTAGAGGTGGCACAGAAGAGAGCCTTACTGATTTGTGGCAATAGGGGAATGCATTTTTGATGACGTAATTGGGAGTCTGTTCACTTAGCTCATCAAAAATAGTGATATGATATTGATGTTCAAACATAGAAAGAAAGTAAAGTCTTTCAAAGGACTTCTGAATTTAATGGAAAAATTAAGGCCAGCGGCTGAAGCAGAAGCCAGGTGCTGTCAGATTTGAAGACGATTTCTTCACTGATCAACCAAATGAAATGGCTTCAATTCTTCTGCAATTTCAGCAGTCGTGGAAATGGATTGGGAGTGACTAAATAGAATTATGTGGTCCATATTGTGCTGCGTTTTAGACTGGATGCCTTAATGCTCCTTTCCTGTTTCAGTATTCTCAATTTATAGGCATTATTTAGTCTCTTCTGTGGAAGAACCTGATATTAATTCTTGGTCCTAATGCTGCTCTTTTGTAGCTGGTGTTATGGTTTAAGAAAGCGATTGCAGGAAAGCCTCCTACCTCGAGACCATCTGCTAAATCATGGGAGGGAAGATAATGGATTCTTTGCCACAGGTGGCTCTTAGAATACTACTGATTGTCATCTCTTCCTCCTCTTCTTTGGTTCTTGCTAGTTGAAGTTCCTGTCCTTGCCAGATACATGGATGAAAGAGTTCTTTCTTGCACACATTTATACAGAGCTGCAGCTGATAGAGGAGGCTCTGCAGAAGTATCAGAGTCTCATTGATGCAGGATTTTCCAAAAGCACTTACATCATCTCTCAGATTGCAGTTGCCTACCACAACATCCGAGGTCAGTGATACTGGCTAACTATATAACTAGCAGGAACGAGCCTCTTAATGCAAACTTGGCATTTATAGTTCTTGTTCTCCCATCCGCCGTTCTTTCTTCAGATATTGACAAAGCTTTATCCATCTTTAACGAGCTAAGGAAGCAAGATCCTTACAGGATAGAAAACATGGACACTTTCTCCAATTTGCTGTATGTGAGGGTAAGCACTCCTTCTATTGCCTGTCCCTAATGAAGGTATGTATCAGAGGTATGTTAAACACTAGCAGAGCAGCTGATGCTGTCTAGCCTCTCTGAATATAGGCTTTCAGCTTCTTTCTGCTTCGCAACTCCATGAAATAGATGCAATGTATTCATTGCTAACTGCTTAGGCTTAGGTTTTCTTTGAAACTGTAACATGCTCCTTTTCTCATCACTTTCATTTCACTAGAGCATGAAGCCTGAGTTGAGCTACCTGGCTCACAATCTCTGTGAGATAGACAAGTATCGTGTTGAGACCTGCTGTGTAATTGGTAAGAGCCAGCTCTTTTCCATGTTCTTACTATGCTGTCTGCAGGCTGTGTGACGAAACCATAGAAACACTTGTGAAAATGGTCAGCCAGCAAGGCTATCAAAACCGCTTGGTGAATGTGGATTCAGGCAGCTTAAAAAGCAGACCAAATGACCAAGTACCCTTTTCCCTCATTTCTCTCTGAAAGAGCTGCTCTAATACTATCAGTGCAGAAAGGAGTTGGAGAAATCATTGTGAAGATCCATGTAGCTGATAATCCCTTTATAGTCTTGAAACTCCAATGGAAATAATTGTGTGTCAGGACCAGGAAACCAGTTTGCTAGATCATGACATAAGTTCTAAGGCCAGGGGGATGGGATCTTGATTGATTGGTACAACTGGAAAAGGATTGACCAGAACACTGGAGAACAGACTGCTATTAGGTCTCTTGAAGTTTGAATCAGATCTCCCTTTAATAGGACTCTTTCTTTTTATAATTTAAGTTAGGAGGTAGTAGATAATACATCTTCCATCTTTTTTCTGCTTCTCTGCTGTTTTTTTGTTTATTTGTGGGGTTTTTTTGAAATTTAAATAAATATTGTGACTTTTGCTTTAGGGAATTATTATAGCTTGCGTTCCCAGCATGAAAAAGCAGCACTCTATTTCCAGAGGGCCTTGAAACTGAATCCTCGTTATTTGGGAGCCTGGACACTTATGGGACATGAATATATGGAAATGAAGAACACATCTGCAGCTATCCAGGCTTATAGGTATCACTCATGTACTGCTCAAAATGGTGTTTAAGTCTGCATACATAAGGATTGAAGTAGTATCTTCTATATTTTGTTAGTTTTTTTCTGAACTCTTTATTTTAATCCTGACTGCTTTCTGACTAGTTCATCTCCTTTTCTTTGACAGACATGCAATAGAGGTGAACAAAAGGGACTACAGAGCGTGGTATGGCTTGGGGCAAACCTATGAAATCCTCAAAATGCCATTTTACTGTCTCTATTACTACCGACGGGCCCACCAGCTCAGGTAGAGTTGAGAACGGAGCCATGTTTACTGGTGTTCATTCTGACGTGGTTGCTACTAGCTAAGGAATATACATACAGGAGCTAAGCAGGGGAAGGGAGAACAACATCAATGCTATGTGATTTGTGCAGTCTCACTACTCCAAATCCTTTTAGTTGTATTAGTTAACAAAGGCTTTGTCAGTTAAATGCTGAGGAATGCTGGTCAGGAGTATAAGTGATGTTTTAGGCAAGAGAGGATGACGGACACTGTCAGGTGTAGATCCCCCGCCACCACCCCCCGCTCGGAGATCAGCAGGCTGTCCGTTAAACTACATTTAGGAATTGCTCTTTTACAGACCAAATGATTCTCGTATGCTGGTTGCTCTAGGAGAATGCTATGAGAAACTCAATCAGTTGGTGGAAGCTAAAAAGGTAAGTGAGAACTGATGTGTCGAGTGAGCCATTAGGATGTCTCCCAGGACACTAGGTGGAGTCGCAGCGAAACTGTGTATCTAGCGCTACCAGAAATGCCTATGTCACGTTGCTAGGAGCTTATTGAAACCATTTCTGTGGTGGTTACAACTGGGGAAGTTCTGCTGCAGTGTAATTAGGCCAGCTGATAAATAAAGAGTCATCTACAGATGATACATGCCCCTTTGCTGGAAAGCCACATAGTTTTCTGTTTCTAACTTGCTTGCATGAGTCATGAGCTTGGGTCATTTTTATGGTGTGCTTGACTGACTTTCCTTCCTTGACAGTGCTATTGGAGAGCTTATGCTGTGGGAGATGTGGAGAAAATGGCCCTGGTGAAACTAGCAAAGTGAGTATGTGTTATCACTGAACTGTCAATGCTGTGTTAAATGCAACTAGCACTTTGACACCTAATGAGAAAATACTAAATTTAAAACAAGTGGAGTTGCTGTTAGGCAGTATTACTTCGGGAGCTATGTAATAACTGGTATCTTTAGGTCTGTAGTGACTGCAAGTTCTGGTGTCCAGCTTTAGCTTTAAGTTTCCCTCAGGATAACTAGAGGGAGTCACAGCATAATGTGGGTTGCAAGGGACCTCTGAGCCCTGAGGTGATTAGAGCAGGCAGTGCTAGCAATTGTGTTGTATTGAAACTTAAAGCAATCTGTGATGGTAAATGATGTACAAAACTGTAGATTGATTGATTTTTTTAATTTTTTTTTTTTTTTTTTTTTAATTTCCCCAGTATACGGTTGTGACATTGGGAAAGGGTCCAACATGAAATACATGTGAACACTCTGATACCGGCACCAATTTTTGGTGTGGATAAAGTAATACAAAGTGGAAAAAGGGAAGGGGAAGGAAAAGGGCAAGTGAAAGGTGAAGCTGCTGTACAAAGAGTTTTGGGATGTAGCAGGGGAAGAAGGAGCGCTGGAGGAAATAGCCACTTGGAATAGGATGGCAAAGGTCTGTTGAAAGCTTTAAAATGTAACAGAATAAGCAAAGGTCCCTGCTTTGGTTGTCACTGCCTCTAGCAGTTAGTATCTGACTGGGTCCCTTCCTGGAAATGTAGATGTTCTCAAGCTGGATCACCTCTTTCCATGAAGGGCAGTACATGGTGCATGTCTTGCAAATTCTGAAGGAAAAGATCCGGCTTTAGTCCAGGTCAGATTGAGTAGGTACTTTCTCATAGGCCAAGAATGTCTTCGACAGTGCAGTCTTGTTCCAGTGGCCCATTTTTCTCCTTTTCTAGGCTGCACGAACAGCTGAATGAATCTGAACAGGCAGCTCAGTGCTATATCAAATACATCCAGGATATCTATTCCTGTGGGGTAAGATGATACCTTGGGAATAAAAGGAGAAGTAAGCATGGTGTAGAACTACCTTGGAAGGCAGGAACCAAGAGATAACGTTTTTTACCCCCCTCGCTGTAGGAGATAGTGGAGCACCTGGAGGTCAGCACTGCCTTCCGTTACCTGGCCCAATACTACTTCAAGTGTAAGCTCTGGGATGAAGCCTCAGCATGTGCTCAGAAATGCTGTGCATTCAATGATGTGAGTAGTTGCGCGATCTTCGGTGTTCTTTCTTAAGGGATCTATGACCTTGATCTCGCTTCCCCTCAGAGCAGAAGGAGTCCTTTATTGAAGGAATGAGGGCTGTCTGCCATGCGGGTCACATCCCGAATGGTGGTGTTGTATACCTGATCACTAAGGCTGCTTATGATTGACTAACATCCTGGAATATGGTGTAGATAGTAAAATTGAACCACGTGTCATTGGTGTTCATTAAATAAAAGAATTTGAGACTCCACGTGGCAGTCTTAAGGGTGCTGAAAATCTTGGTGCTGAGGAGGTGGCTAAATGGTCATGGACTCCCACACACTGTGTAGTGATGGTACTCACATAACTGCTTTTTTTTCTCATCTTTTGTGCGTAGACAGTGCTAGAGGATATAATAGTACTTGGGGCTTGTATGTGACTCTGTATTCTGAGATGTTCTGTAAGTGGATGCTCTGGATTTTTAACTTCAGCCTAGTGGTAGATGCTAGCCATGAGTGCAGGGTGCTTGGCCTATCCTTAATAAAGCTGTCTGGAACTCTGGAGAACCTGAATTCAGCTCACTTGAAACTTCTCCCATCTACTTTTTGCTGGGATATTTAGACAGCTTCAGTGGTTGATGGTGCCGCTGTCTGAAACACCCAAAGTAACATGCAAATCAGGTGAGCTAAAGGTGGAAAGACTAAAAGATAAAAAGTGACATACCTTAACATTTTTAAGTAGCAGGAGAAAAAAGAAATGAGGATGGCTTTTATACCTTGTAGCCTCACAGAACAACAAACTACTACAATTCATACTGCTTACATACTGAATTTGACCCAGAAACCACCCATCCATAGGTGTACTGTTTTGTTTTTTTACAAATTGCTTTCAGACTAGAGAAGAAGGAAAGGCCCTGCTGCGGCAGATCTTGCAGCTTCGCAACCAAGGAGAAACATCATCCACAGATATTGCTGCTCCCTTTTTCCTCCCTGCGTCATTGTCGGCCAACAACACGCCCACACGTCGTGTCTCCCCACTCAATCTGTCTTCTGTAACACCATGAACAATGCTGATACTTCTAACCTGTGCATTGGATGTGACATTGCAGATGGGGCTTGCAACCACTTACTTCTTTCCAGTGAAATTTCTACATTCATTGTTGCCTTCATGTGAAGGGTAGGAGTTATTAGAGTCCACAGCTGAAGATGGATGTGCCCCAACAAGCAAAGGTGCAGCCTATGTGAAAGTGCCTGTGCCGAGATGTGAGAACCTGCTGTACTTCTGTCATTCCAGTCAGGGGGCAGACGTGTTCCAATACGCAGGACTACTCCTAACTGAGGGATGGGGAAGAGCTTGTCTGCTGGAGTTAAAATGTATTTGAAGTTTGATTCTGCCCCATTACCTCTGGTCTTTACTGAACTTCTTTGGATGACCTTTTAGTGGTGTCATTGCTGTCTACATCAGAAACTTACCTGCCTGGCTACTTAAGGATTTCTGCTTGTCTTGAACTACGCAGATGTTCCACTAAAGCAGTACATATAGGCACTTAGATAGAGGTGCCATGTCTATGTTGAAGGACTGAGAAGTGTCAGAGGAGTTCCAGGTAGCCACACGTGACACATGCTTGCTGTTCTGTCTGTGGATCTGACAGATACTTTGGCTTCCAGTAGAAAAGCAGCCAGTGGGATAGCACAATTAAAAAACTAATGATTAAGTTACTGTCCTTGGGCTTCTTTTACGGTGCAGCTTTCATGTGTACTGTAGCAAACGAAATGGGATGAACTGAAACGGATCATTTTGTTAAGGATTGCCACATCTTGTGGACAGTATGGTGCAGGGGATTCCACTCCTGCAGGGCTGCTGCTTCTCCCTGTTCACACATTTAGCCCATAGTAAGGTTTAAGTGAAAATTTCAGAGATGCATGCATATGCCCCCATACTACAGCCATGACCATTGTCCTGGTTTCAGCTGGGTTAGAGTTAACTGTCTTCCTAGTAAGGAAATGTCACCGTATTATGTCACCATAAACGAACAGATTAACATCAACAAGAGGACACTGCCCTTAGATGGACTTAAAACAGAAACCGTAGAAGTGGCCTGATCCTGTTCTTACTTGCCTAAAGTTTGCTAGTGGAACGTACGTATATGCTTTCAGTGACTTAACTACATGTTCACATTCTCTGGTGTCTCCAGTCTCTTCAGTATTCATGTCTAGATGTTGGGTATCTTTGTTGAGTCTCAACCCTGGACCTAGGGTATCCAAAGACTTTGGGGCTTTCCCATTTGCTGGCTAGTCCCAGTTAGGGTTGCTGTTGGAACGTACATGTACGTACGCAAACAGAGTAAGGAGCACAATGGTACAGAAAACAGGCAGCAGTAGTGTTTAATAGAAGTGTAGAACACACTGTGGCGATGAGTCGTAAGTCTCAGCCAGACAAAGGTTACTGACCAGCAGCCCGCTTGTATGCGGTTAGTAGCTCTTCTGCCTACCCCTACCTGTCAACACTCCCCCTCTCCTGACGCGTGAAGAACAACCAACAGTTTGGGGTATCGGTTTGACCCTGTGATCTCTGACAACTCCAGCCCAATGTCTTGGTGCTACTCAGTTATGACCTGTAAGCTTGATACAACCTGGAGGTCTTTTTAAAAGTACTTGAGGTTTGTATATGTTTTGGGTTATGAATTAGGAATAACCAACTATGAATATACTCATGCCTTATCAACAAGCTGCAGTTACAAATAATCTGCAGATGTTCATGCTAAACAAGCTCCAGCTTCCTCAGGGCTATCCAATAGTGGAATCTCCCATTGAGTTTTGCAATTGTCTGAAGATTTCCTTAGGAGGAAATAGTCCAAGTTTCAGCTGAATGGTTTTTAATTAAGATTGTCCAAACTGTGGTGTTTATGAAGGTCCTGCATTAAATCCAGTATCCAGATGTTATTGTGGGAGGCTGGCTGTAAGGATTAACTGTATTCACCAGATCTAAACAGCAGAATGGCACTGCTCTGAGATGATGCACCTTGCCTGCTGGGTTTTGAAGAGGCTTCTATTGGGATGATCAGTGAAACGGTTTCCCTTGATGCGGAGGATACTTCTTCGAGATACACCTACTTTAAATACTCACCGGTAAAAGATGCAGCAGGGTTGAGCAATTATGTCTAAGTTGGGTTGTGAGGACTGCGAGTTCATCATTTTGTCTCCCCTACCTCTAGCTTAGATAATGGCACTTCATGCCAAGGTCAGAAAGTTGCGTTTGATGAAAGTGTGCTGATTGACACGTCTGCTATGTTGTGCCAGCTCTAGAAGTGTGACAGTCCCTGTTGGTAATGACCTCTATTGCACAAGGTTGGAGTGATTTGTTAAGAAGGAGAAAACGACACCTAAGTAGAGGTTACCTACTGTCTTAAAACTGAAGATGTAATGGGACCTCCTCCTTTTTTTTTTTTTTTTTTTAATATGGTCTATTACTATATTTAAAATTACAGCCAGTCTACTAGCTTTCTTTTATCTTATAATGCATAAATAATGTGTCACTTCTTGTTACAAACACCAGTGACCTATAAAAATCAGTAGTTAGTAATGACAATTGATGATCGATTCTTATACCACATAAACAGCAAGTTCTTGTAATGTAAATTAAACAATTTGTGCAGCAAAACAAATCTACTAGTTCTGTCTTTCCCTTCTGGTAAAACAAATAAGCTTTATATTTAGGATAAATAATCATTAAACCCACGAGAGCATTCTAATACCTGAGGCACTGAAGAAAAACTTTCAAACTCTTCATGTTTTCTAGGACCAGTCAGTCTTACAGAGAACCATTTACATCGGCTTCTTAATACTTTGTGACAGTTTGGGGAAAAAAAAAAAAATCTTTCAAATGTTCTATTTTGTTACTATATTGACAGATCTCTTCAAAGGAGATGCTGGTTTTCACATCAGTCACATTTACCAATTAAAATTGTGCATAATGGGGTTAAATTTTGGAAACAAATTGATTTCTAGACATGCGTGTCCTCCAGTACTGACTAACAGTCTGGTTCAGTCTATTTTTATCCTGGTTCAGTCATAGTACTCCACTGTTTATTACACACCTCTCCTCGAGTCTTTCTGTACTTAACACGCTTGCTTGGAAGGACATTGCTGAAATCAGCAATACTGTTAGTAGGTCTAGCTACTTCTCTTCAAGCTGTCATCCTTTGGAGGATCACCCTGTGAAACAAACCAAGATGACCCAGTGGTCGTTAGATTTTTTGGAACTCTTTTTCCAAAGTTTTAACTGCTATTAGTGAAACCGCTTATTCTGAGATTGTTTTAGTCTTTTAGTATTTCTACCTGATACACTGCAGAACTTGTCCAGAATAACAATTGGCCCTTGCCTTTTCCTGGGCTATCTACATGGGGTTTCACTGATAATCTTGGTACGTTAGGTGATTTTCTGCATTCCATTCTTTGCAGTTTAGGAGCTTTCCAAAGTTACTGTTTTGGAGTTCTGGCCTAGATGGATAGCTATGTCTTCTGACATTTATTTTATTAGCATCTGTAGCCAGTGATCAGTTAGTATTTTTTGCTAACATTCAGCTGTCAGTCAGTCCACTATTGCTAAAGTGTTCTTGTTTCTCAGTCAGTGATTAGTATCATGTGAGGACACAATCTGCAATGAAGGAACAGAACAGAGAGGGGCCTTGGGATGTGCAGGAGCTGGGGCAAGATCTTTCAGCTGTCAGAACTTCTGAATGTTCTGCTTGAGTACCATAATAGCCAAAGCTTGACTGTTATTTAGGTACTTTTCCCTACATTTTAATACTCTTGGTGGTAAGACAGTGCCCCTTTTTTGCTACTTCTGGGTACTTGCTGTCTTTCTGGTTGTAGACGTGGACCTGTTCCAGTGATGTGAATGTGGATTTGTCCATATTCTGATTCATCTTTGCTCAACATTTCAGTTTGGAATCTGCCTGTCTGTATCCTCCAGATGTTGCTTCAGTGGTGCTTGGACACCTGCAACAGAAGTGTATTGCTGGAATCATCTGTTCCTCTCCTATACATCCAGGCTGCTGCCAAATATAACCATTTGCTGAATTCAGAGTGAAGCTATTGTTCTTGAAATGCCTTTCTCTTGGTCAGAATTCTGTGCTTATTGAACACAGTAAGTCTCAGGAGTTACCAATTGCACTGTGTGAATAAAGAGCAGTTCTAAAATCTCTGTTTCTTTGTGCCAGGTCTATGATGCAAGCTGCATTTGTTTGGTGATTCTGGAGTTCCGCTCCAGGGCCCAGGACTCTTGCAGTAAACTAATTGAGGCTCTTGTGCCAATAACTATTTTGGGGCAATGTGAATCCCCAACTAAAGCTCTAATTATTGATCACCCCCAGAAATTGGAAACCAGCCTAATCAGTAGCCCATGAGGGTGTTAGTTGGGCACGCCTGTTGTGCAGAATCAAACATACATCTGTCTGGAACAGCCTCTGCTCCTCTTTCATTTGCCTGCTGCTGTTTAGTAGTTGTTCTCAAAGGGTATTGAGCACACACTAATTTCAGGCGTTCATGTTTTCTACTCTTCAGCTCATTTAAAATTAAGATTCCAGTTCTTTGATTATTGCTTGCCTGATCTATTTCATCCAAGAAACCTCTTGCCTTTTCCTTTTCCTTGAGATAGAGGCTTCCCTCAGTTATCCTATTTATTCCAGGCAGCTGGCCTGTTACTAGCAAATATGATTGCTTGGCCTGGTTCACAGACTTTCCTCTTCCTTTCTCTTCACTGTGAGTCTTTCCCTATACATCTGTGCTGTGTAAGTCTGTCCTGCTTGAATGATTTTGCTAACTGACTTTATTACACAACACAGCTGAGTAAAGGGGGTCAAAAAAATGTCATAATGTAGCTGGAATCTAGCTGGTGGCCTGTCAAAACCTTATCTTTAAATACGTAGGGCTAGGGTCCAGCTATACAGTATGTTAACTGTGACTCCTGTCTTGTAATGGGACTGTATAAGGCCTCTTGTGTTTATTCAGTTTAGGCATTTGGTGTAATACGGTGTGTGTTACTGTGGCTCCTATGTATTTGTTTGAAAATAATGGAGGGAAAACCCCATATCCACTTGAGGTATTTTTACGATTCTGCTGCTGCTGCTGAGCTTCATGTGGTAAACGAACACTGGTATTTACATCTTAATAAAGACATGCTGGATTTTCTTGGAAACTAACCAGCAGTAATGAGGAAAAAAAATTTACCTGCGCTGAGCATCATAAACATGCCTTCTTTGGAAATACTGTGACATTTCTCAGTGGGGAGGGACGATCCCTGATTTCTTCCACCAGGACTCCTGTGCACAACTGCTAACACGGGTCAGAGGAAGGAGTGCGCTGGGTTATTTGTCCACCTCTCGTTACATGACCTGCCTCCTGGGAGACTGCCTGGCTCCTATCAGCCTTGCTGCTGGCAAAGAGCTCGTAGGAACCTTACGTCTGAGGCTGCTGAATAGTGCAAGTTCTCTGTTACTACAGCGGTGAACAGAGGACCGTGCAACAGTACGTTGAAGGAAGCTGACGTGAGGTGGTTGAAGGCTGCACGTGTGCAGGTGCTCCCTAGCGTGGCCCCCCTTGCACCGGTGCTACCCACCATGCTCCCGCGGCCGCTGTAAGATCGTGGCAGTGACTCCTCATCTGGGGAGAGAGGGCAGGAAGCGCTAGTTGAGGTATCACTGGTGTCAGTGTTGCAATTAAAACTGCAACAGTAGAGGCAAAAAGATAACTATGCCTTTGTTTCAGAATTAGTGTCCTTATTCACCCCTACAAATTTATTACAGCCTTATCCCTATGCCTGTGGCATGAATTTAATTAAGGAAACAGCATTTTAAAAGCCCTTTCCCATTTATCTGTAGCTTCCTCTGCTCTGTGAGACCGATGATACAGGTGGGCACACCAGGAAACCTGCAGGCAAGGCAAGGCAGTACCGTCACAGCTCTGGCCGTCTGTACAATGCATATGCGCTATGTGCATATAGCAGAGGGATTTCATTTTCCTAATTCTGGGCATCTCTAGAAATTACTGCGTCTTGCTTTATGCTCCTTAGCACCTATTGAACCAGCGTTTCTACAGCAGATGGGTTTAAGCAGCAAAATGGGATCTTGACGGTTTTTGCAAACGCTCCCATAATTACTGCGTGCAAACTTGAGGATATGAATGACACCATTTGTAAAATTTTTGTCACCCTTTGCTCCTGGCTTGCCTTCCCTTGCACAGTAGCAAGCCCTTGCTGCTCCCTTACACCCTCTGGTCCACTAACTGGATAATTCAGTCACTACAGAGACCATGCCGTTTTGCCCCTCTTACGAGAGGCTGCGAGTGCTCTTACTTGCAGGTGGAGATGGCAAAAGGTCAGCTGGAAGAAGCAGCCCAGATACACTTAGGACAAAGTATGCAACCACTTAACTACCAAAATCAAGGTCTTTACTGGGACAAGGGCACTGTGATTCAGCAAAGAATTCTAACTGGTGCAAATACGGGAAAATGTTGGTATGAGTGATAAATAGAAAAGACCTCGCAAAGGTTGACCGCCAATAATTTTTTTTAAGTCCCAATGAAAAATCCTGGGAATTAGAGGACACACAATGCATAGGCAGTGGAGGCAGGGATGCACATACTGAGGAGATTATAGGGATAGGGCCTGGGAATGCAGGGAGGGGATCAGGAAAGCCAAGGCACAGCTGGAGCTGAACTTGGCTAGAGACGTAAAAAAATAACAAGAAGGGTTTCTTCAGGTACATAGGACACCAAAGGAAGATGGAAGAAACGACAACTGTACAAACCTGTCTACAACTGACATAGAGAAGGCTGAGGTACTGTCCTGGTTTTGGCCGGGATAAAGTTAATTTTAATTCTAGTAGCTGGTAGAGTGTTATGTTTTGGATTGAGTATGGGAAGAATGTTGATAACGCACTGATGTTTTCAGTTGTTGCTAAGTAATATTTAGTCTAAAGTCAAGGATTTTCCAGCTTCCGATGCCCAGCCAGCAAGAAGGCTGGAGGGGCACAAGAAGCTGGGAGGGGACACAGCCAGGACAGCTGACCCAAAGTGGCCAACGGGGTATTCCATGCCATGTGACATCCTGCCCAGTATATAAACTGGGGGGGAGTTGGCCTGGGGGGGTGGATCACTGCTCAGGAACTAACTGAGCATTGGTCGGCACGTGGTGAGCAACTGCATTGTGCATCACTTGTTTTGTATACTCTAATCCTTTTATTATTATTTTCTTCCTTTCTGTCCTATTAAACTGACTTTATCTCAACCCACGAGTTTTACTTTTTTTTCCCCAATTCTCTCCCCCATCCCACTGGGGGTGGGGGGGAGTGAGTGAGTGGCTGCATGGTCTTAGTCGCTGGTTGGGGTTAAACCACAACAGGTACTCAACAACTACTTTGCCTCGGTCTTCTCTGGCAAGTGCAATAGCCAAGCCACCCAATTCACGGAATCCAAAGGCAGGGGACTGGGAGAACGAAGAACCTCCCACCATTAGAGAAGATCAGGTTTGGGACCATCTAAGGAACCCGACTGTGCACAAGTCTACGGGACCTGATGAGATGCATCGGTGGGTTCTGAGGAAACTGGCAGATGAACGTCGCTAAGCCACTATCCATCGTATTTGAAAAGTTGTGGCAGACTGGTGAAGTTCCCATTGACTGGAAAAGGGGAAACATAACTCCCATTTTTAAGAAGGGAAAAAAGGAAGACTTGGGGAACTACAGGCCAGTCAGTCTCACCTCGGTGCCTGGCAAGATCATGGAGCAGAGCCTCCTGGGAATTATGCTAAGGCACGTGGAAAACAGAGAGGTGACTGGTGACAGCCAACATGGCTTCACTAAGGGCGAATCGTGCCTGACGAACTTGGTGGCCTTCTACGGCGGGGTTACAGCATTGGTGGATAAGGGAAGAGCGACTGACATCATCTACCTGGACTTGCGCAAAGCATCTGATGCTGTCCCACACAGTGTCCTTATCTCTAAAACGGAGAGACACGATTTGATGAGTGGACCACTTGGTGGATATGGAATTGGCTGGATGGTTGCACTGAAAGGGTTGCGGTCAATGGCTTGATACCCAGGTGGAGCCCGGTGATGAGTGGTGTCCCTGAGGGGTCCATATTGGGGCCACTATTATTTAAGATCTTTGTCAGGGGCATGGACAATGGGATTGAGTGCAGCACGTTTGCAGATGACACCAAGCTGAGTGGGGTGGTTGACAGTCTAGAGGGAAGGGATGCCATCCAGAGGGACCTTAACAGGCTTGAGAGCTGGGCCCATGGGAACCTCATGAAGTTCAACAAGGCCAAGCGCAAGGCCCTGCAGCTGGGTCGGGGCAATCCCAAATGTGGATGCAGGCTGGGCAGTAAGCGGCTTGAGAGCAACCCTGCAGATCAAGACTTGGGGGTACTGGTGTATGAAAAACTGAGTATGAGCTGGCAATGTGTGCTCGCAGTCCAGAAAGCCAATTGCACCCTGGGCTGCATCACCAGCAGTGTGGCCAGCAGGTCGAGGGAGGGGATTCTGCCCCTCTGCTCTGCTCGGGTGAGACCCACCTGCAGTACTGTGTCCAGCTCTGGGGCCCCCGGCATAAGAAAGACATAGATCTGCTTGAGCGGGTCCAGAGGAGGGCCACAGCGATAATCAGGGGGCTGGAGCACCTCCCCTATGAGGACAGGCTGAGAGAGTTGGGGTTGTTTAGCCTAAAGAAAAGAAGGCTCTGGGGAGCCCTGACAGCGGCCTTCCAGTACTTAAAGGGGGCCTGCAGGAAAGATGGGGAGGGACTCTTCATTAGGGAGTGTAGTGACAGGACAAGGGGTAGCGGTTTTAAACTGAAAGAGGGTAGATTTAGATTAGGTATTAGGAATAAATTCTTGACGGTGAGGGAGGTGAGGCACTGGAGCAGGTTGCCCAGAGGAGCTGTGGATGCCCCATCCCTGGCAGCGTTCAAGGCCAGGTTGGACGGGGCTTTGAGCGACTTGGTCTGGTGAAAGACGTCCCTGCCCCCGGCAGGGGGGTTGGAACTAGATGAGCTTTAAAGGTCCCTCCCAACCCAAACCATTCTACCATTCTGTGACACCACATCCTGGCCTCCTAAGGAGCGTGCTGACAGAGGAAGGGGCCTACAAGCTATTTTGCTGGCTCTTTGCCACAGGATCCCATAGGACACTGAATTGACCCTGCCAGAACCTGTCAGGCTAATTTTACAGTGCCTGCAGTCCCAGAGGAGTCATGCTATGTTATACGCCTTAGTATACGCTTAGTATCACAGTTGTTTTTTCCCTTTTTGATATACTTCAGACCTTGCATTTATCTTGTGCGGCCACTGTACTGGTCCTTCAGAAGGCCGTTTCCAGACCTATGCAATCAGTAACCAAGACATGAAAAATAAAACATTTAGGCTAGACTTATACAGACAGCAGCTTTTAAAAAACACAACCTGGGTTTATTTTGGACGTTGCAGCTTTTTTCAATCACTGAATGTGTTAACTGCCCATGGGATGTCTCTTACGAAAACACTGTAATTCTATAAAGCCCATTTATAGCATCTTCCACTTCAGGCTCTTCGAGCTGGTCATGTAAATGGCAACTGCTTTTCCTTTTGAGGCGAGTTCAGGTGCATAAGGACAGAGTTCACGTGGGGTTGAACAGAGGAAGCTATTGCACTCTTTGGTAAGTGTTAGCCTGTATTATATGCATCTAATGCTCAAGTGGATCTGTTGGCATTATGCTACAGATCCTGCCAAACAAAATGAGGGGAACCCCCCCCCCCCAACTGAACCTCTTGCACAACTCTGAGAAAAACTAAATGCCTCCACTTCCCAGGTGAGGAAGCTGAAGCCAGGACAAACTGGTCAGCCCTAAGTCAGGCATATGGTGCCAGACTCTTTCCTCTGAGACCTCCGCTTCTAGTGCCGGGTTTCCTTCTCCTTTTCTGAAAGATTTCTTGGTAAAGGTTTGAAACACTGGCACTTCAAGTGAGGCGTAACAACTCGGTATTAAGGAGGACTCTGATGGAATTTGGTGTTCAGGCTGGAGGACTCAAAATTCAGCCTTTGTCACTAGTTTTGTTCTGATTTTGCCACTGACTAGGGAACCACTTTATAGATCGGAGATAGCCTGCAAATCCAGTAGCCAACTAAACTATCTTTTCGCTCCCACGAATGTTTTTTCCTGCTTGTTGCTGTGGTTAGGAAAAAGACCCCAAAAATGCCACGTCGGTCTTCACTTTGTCCACGAGAGGAAGAGTCTATTTTTGCAGAAGAACGAACACCTTCTCCGACCAGGTCTAACAGCGGTACCTACCTTCCCTGTAAAGTGCCGGAGGATAAGGACTGGAATTCTCGATGTGTTTATGACTGTCAGCCTGCCGGCCCCTCCCGGGGCTACGGCCGTCAGCCTCCAGCAGGAGGGAGGCGAGGAAGCTGCTGAAGGCCCGGAGAGCAGGGGCTTCGGCCGTCACCGTCCGCACGAGCGCCTCACCGGCGTTTGGGCCACGCAGGAGCGCGGCTGCTTTTGCAGTTTATTCGTCCCAGCCCGGGCGGCAGCTCGCTCCCCAGAACGCGGCGGGCCGCCCTGCCGTCGGGGAGCACCGGCCCGGCGCCCGCCTCGCCGGCGGCTCCCTCCTTCGGGCGGGCGCCTCCCCGGCGC
>VYZV01044222.1:115877-170220 GCA_013401275.1 Pandion haliaetus | reverse complement strand
AATTATAGCATGAGTGGCCTAGCAGCACCAGATTCATCCTGTATTCCTTGTGCGGAGCCCTGAATCCGAGGGATATTGTGAGTTTGTTCTGAAGGTTTTCTGAAGGTTTTTTAATATTCTTGAAAATTATTGTTGTATTGATTAAAAATTGAACTACAATACTATGATTTTTGTGCAGTCAAAAGCAGGGGGTGGTTAGGATTTGTTCCAAAGAGCTGTTATCACCATTTGAGGGACTAAAACACATGTAAGCTACTAGCACGTGAAATTTGCTGTGTTCTGACTACAAAAAGAAATACAGAACAGAATTGTATAAATTCTGCAAATATTTGCAGCAAGTCTGAGCTGAGCTTTTGGGTTGATCTTGGGATGCTGAATTATGATGTCATACTAAAATAATGTAAATCATGCTTTTAATCACAGTTTTCATGAATCATGTATTCTGTTATGTGACATAACACACACAGCATAGAATGCAATAATTAGGGCTTGATTTTTTTTCTGAAACAATGCAAAGCATAGGTGAAACCTGGTAAATGAAAGCCAAAGCAAAGACTTAATTTTGGATTTATTCAAATCCCAAAACAGCAAAATGAGACAGGCTTTGGAGAGACAGGGAATTGTGTATGGCCAATGTTCCCCTTGTAGCTAACAGAGTTGTTGCAGTGATGGGAATTGGTTTACATGGAAATGTTATTTCCTTAAAATATTGCTTAAGACCAGATCAATGAACAACACCCCCAGAAAGCGGAAAATTAAAAGTATAACTGAAATTGAAATATAACCCTTAGAGCGAGCTCAGGTGGGGTTAGACCCTTGCTATGGGCAAGAAAAATAAAAGCCCCTTTCTTTTAATTGCAATTTCAGATATAAGTGACTTGTTCAGTGGTGACAAAATGACCTGCCCACGTGACAAGTTCCTCTTTAGCAGAATATAGATGATTACACAAATGAGACGGTTCAAGAATTCCTGATAGTCCCTCCCTGATATTTTAGGTGCTGTGTCTTCCCCAGAAACTTTCTCCTGAGACTTTGCAGATTTCGGAGGATTCAGTCAGAGAATGGAAAGTGGATTGGTCTGCTCTGTTACAGATGATCAGTTGATCCCTTGAAATGGACGGAAGATACGAGCTAGTGCTTGTACCAACATCCCTGCTGAATTTTATTTTTCTTTGTGGTAGGGACTTCTGAGAAAGGTGAATATCACTCCGAATTACAGGGAGTTAGTAAGCATACTCAGTCGCATGTGCCCTGTTTCTCATTGTTGATGGAACAGGTTAATATTAAACAGTTCACTGAGCTATTAACTTTTAAATACTGTTGAGTAGCGATTGTCAGTTTTGCTGAACTGCACGATGTCTGCTCATGTTTCTGTTGTCCTCTCATGCACAGGAGCTGAAACCGACCCCCCTGCTCTGGAAGTCCTGAGTCCATTGGCACTTCTTCCTTTCCGATAAGCTCACAGAATCAAGTATACTAGTATGAATAGTGAGCAGATTTGCATTAAGCACCTTACTGTTGCTACAGGGGGAACAGCAGCACTTAGACAAATGCCGCTGAGGTTCTCAAGCGCAGCTTAGGTTCAGTGAGACCACAGAATCCAAACTTGGCAAGGGACTGGCCTGACAATAACTTAGGGAGGCAGAGTCCTTTCCAGAATTAGCATGTGATGATGATTTGGTTATCAAATGTACGTTTGGTGATACTGCACATTAGAATCCAACCTGGCAAGCGTGTGCAGCTTCTTCAGTCTGCTTTCCTTACTTGTCAAGGAAGAAGCAAGTCTTTCTTGCAACTCTGTAGATCAGCTTGAGAATGTAAGTGGGGGAAGAGTGGCTGCTATCTATTAGGATTTTTTTCTTTATGCTGTAAAAGCTGTTCTGCCAAACAACTGGTTGATGTCAGATTTGGTAAATAAATTGTCACAAAACTCACAGGTGTTGTGAACTGAAGCAACCCTTTTGCTACTGTTTTCAACAACATTTAATTAGTCCTTGGTTTGATGGAGTTGCCTTATTTTGACACAGCTGTTTCATTTTTAAGTGTGACAGTATATAAATCAAAATAGTATTCTCAACAATGATGCATTGATTTCACAGTAGCAGGGCAATTTAGTAAGACAGTTTCAATATTTCCAAAAGAGAAATATCAAAGTTTCCATTTCTTTTCTGTTAGGCAGGGAAATTCTTAATTTTCAGGATTTTCCACAGTACGTAAATTATGAATTTGTTTTAAACCAGCTCTAGATTTTGAGACTGTATTGAAATCTACTTAGATTTGACCCCTTTTCTTCCCTCCCCCCATCCTGCAGGACTAATTTTTTTAATGCTGAGAAGGAAAGAGATTTAGAAATTACACAGAGTGGATTTGTCTTACAGTATTAATCATGATCTGGTCTAGAATTTCATGCCTTTGGACTCAATAGGGTCAGTACAATTTTAGGGACAGATGCAGCCCTTTGGTTAATAAGGTTGTATTGTGAACTTACAGGGCTCTGAACATCTCGATGTGTTGTGCAGATAATTGTATTTTCTTTATTGATGATGCTGGGGTCTTCGGGGGGACAAAGAAGTAAATAATGTTGACCAAGAAAATAAAGCATAGCACTTAGATTTGGAAACAAAAATACAAGCCTAGTGTTTCTCATTACTTTCAGCAATATGACAAAATATTACTTTTTTTTTCTACTGCATGTCAGTAAATATTCTTAAGACAGTGGACTTCCATGGAGCTTTTTAATGCATAAATTAATGCTTGTCTCTTAGTCAATGTTTTGTATTCCTAATTCTAGCCTAATCTATGCTTAGGATGGCTTGTCTCTTTGTTTATTGTACCAATGCCATTGCCCATATTTAAACTATTGCTTCCAAAAGGGACTAAGAATACCTCGTATCTAAAAGGAGCTGTCATACATTGAAGAACTGCTCGATTTTTCTGGCATGTGCAAAGGTACACAGATGTCTAATACTGTTTGCCCTTACGGTAGCTGGGTGTACTTTCTCATCAATCGGGGATGTATTTCTACCTCCCATGAACACACAGGCCTCTGAGAAGTCCTAGGAGAAGGGCATTTGCCATGAAGTCATTTATGTTATGCTCATATTTGAGATATATTAAACATTGAGAGATGCCAAGGAAGCATGGTTAGTGGCTGCTGAAGCTACTTATTTTTGATTTCTGTACAGGCAGATGTGTTTTTAAAAACACCATATGCACTTAGAGCTCCTGGAGGACACAGCTTGCCAAAAGGGCAATAAATTTTCCTTTGGGTCTTTAAAAGTAGATGCCTGAAGAGAATGTTTATGGGCAAATGGAGGCCATCTATTTCACAACTGTATAAACAGTACGTATGAGATGTCAAATAAGTCTCCTAGATGGCTAATAATGAAAATTTCCTCCATGAAGTTTAGTTTTATATTTGTTAGTGAAGATTTTGATTACTTAAAAGAACTTCAAATCTTAACACAGACCTTTGCTATGCTAGAATAATTTGTTAGGGATGTGCATAGGCTTAAGGTGGAGATGCCATTTGGAAAAAAAAAAAAAGTCTTCTGTGACCTCCTTTGCAGGTAGGAGAGACAGAAAGTAAAATAATAGTTTTTAATGTGTTCATTATTAAAATAACTTTTTTTCAACAACCTGGAAAAAGGAGGTATGGATGTCAGGGAACAGTCAAGGTATTAGCAAGTAACTGAAACATTTCATCCAGTTCTAGTAAAACATTGTCCTCTGCTGCTTAAGACTTGACAGAAATAATCTGTGTAGTGCTAAAGAAAATGACATCAAATCCTCTATGTATATATGGGAAGTGCCAAACTATTGCCCAAATTAGAAGCCTGCAAACTCAGTGATGAAAAATGCAGTGCTACCAAAGAGTGATCTAGGAAACATGGAAACTTCAGGGAATCTTTTAACAACTAGCCAGAAAAAAGCCACTATATTCAGGTCATAGAATGGTTTGGGTTGGAGGGGACCTTTAAAGATCATTAAGTTCCACCCAGACCAGGTTGCTCAAAGCCGTATCCCACCTGGCCTTAAACAATTCCGATGATGAGGCACCCACAACTCCTCCGGGCAACCTGTTCCAGAGTCTCACCACGCTCATTGTAAAAAAAAAAAAAAATTTCTTCCTTATGTCCAATCTAAACCAACCTCTTTCAGTTTAAAACCATACACCTTTCCCATCTTATTACTGCAGTTGCATCTTAGCATTGTGGGATATAATAAAATTACATGGGGCACGTCCCTGTGTGGGGCTCCAAGTCCATGAACACCACTTCCTCACAATTATGCATACACTTTATTTTATCCTGTTAGTAACTTGGAGCAAATATTATAGTTGGCAATATGGCTAACGCTTCACAAAAAAATCCCAACGCTTTATTTTATTACAGAAGTGGTAAAATAATTGGCATGATTTACCCCCTGCATTGGAAAGGCAGAAAATGTGTTAAGTATTTGAAATTCCACCATGTGGAATGAGATCATAAAACTATGCCTGAGCAGAATTTATTCTATTCTGCAATGTTTTGACTTGCTGCTTCTTGATAAAGCAGTGTTGCAAATACCATGTTTAACTCCAGAAATCTGTACAATATGCCTAAAGTAGCTTGATGTGCCCCATAAAACAGAAACCTGGGGTGATACAATTATCCAAAATACTTCACTGTATATTTTATGTGTAGATATATGATTTTATTTAAAACAAATACTTCTTTTAAATGTAAATTGTAATCATGATTGATTGTGATCCCTTGATTTTTTTTTTCCCCTTGATAAACTTCTATCACACAAACAGAAACATAGGATTTCTCAAAAGCAAAGTTCAGCCGCTGTGTACCAGCTATAGCCTACACTAGCAATTCAGCTAAAGCTACACTTAACTTCATAGGGCAGCTTTTGTTTCACTTCTTTTGCTTTCAGTCCAAAGATACTTCATAGATCTCTTAGCTCAGATACCTTTTTCCTATCTGGAAAAAGGAATTTCTATTTTGAGAGGAGACTGCTGAGTCTGTTCTTGATTTTCACAATAACCCAAGGTGGTTTAGGACTGCTATGGCTGGGTCTGATAAATCACCACTTTGTATTGTGTATTCATATCCCTTAAAGAATGCAACACATGTTAGTGAATATTTTCTATTCTTCTCTCCAGCTTGCCCTGCAGAGTTTTCTCTACTTTGTTCCAAGTTATTTTCATTTGAATCCCAATCTAGTATGCCAAACACATCTATGATTTCAGTGTACGTCTTCTAGCATTCAAGTCTGTAGTAAAGAAAGTTGCAGTGGTACTGAAAAGAGCCCAAGCATCCTTTGGAGAGGTTACTCAGCAGAGGTGAGTTGGGTACTTGTGCCCATCTTCAATATACATCTAGACCAGACAATATCTATACAGCAAAGGGGGCTGTTCAGTTGTGTTTTACCTTAAACCTAATTTCATGTTTAAACTTTAATTGGGCTAAATGATGCTTTTCTGGATCTCTCTTGGGAGAGGAAATTAAGATATGTTATTATTAATAATCTGAATGCTGGTTAACACTGCTGAAGTCTTCTTAGTCAAACCAGAGCTATGAATTCTCAGCCTGTCACTACCCATCCCTCACTACAGCATTCTAGTATGCATGTGGCATTGTTCAAAGAGCAAGAAAAACCATCTGTACGTTAATTTATTCATTCGTCAAGAGGAAAGGCAGTATGGCTGATTAAGATTCTAAGAGTAAATAGAATCCAGTTTCATTATTTTTTCCTAAGTCCCGAGGCTCAGCTGTAAGTGCATCTTACGAATTCACTTACCCTGGGAGACATACTGGTCTACTTTCTGCTCCTGTTGCAGTCAATGGCAAAGTTCCCTTTTACTTTAAGACTGTACAGATGTACTGGTAAAGCAGTTTTCAACTGAAGGCACTTTTTCATATTTCAGGTAAGATTTTTTAACTGCAGTTTCGTAGACAAGTGGGTAACTATTTGACTGGAACTTCTTGTTGTAGGGAGAGAAAATTGAGAGCTCAGTCCAACAGCTTTTCAACGGTTCTCTGTAAAATTATTTCACACAGGTGTTTCTCTGACTTTTGCTATTTCAGATACCTCTTGTATTTGGTGGCCCTCATATTAGGCAGCTGTAGCATATTTAGAAGAGTTTTTCTTCTTGCTATAAATGTACAGCTATATGCATATTCTTCTGTAATGAGGCCTGCTGGGAGATGCATTAATGACAGACTAAGTGACTGTGATGACTGTTGTACAGATGCATGCTGTACAGTCAAAGTGGACAGCAGCATCCGGGGTTAGAAAAGGGGTAGTTTTCTCTGTCTCTTCAAAAGTACTTTGTTCACAGTAATTCCAATAGGATTTTTTAACAGGTTGTAAGATCGTTGGGGCAGAGGCTACATCTTAATTCTTCCCCTGTCTTATCCCTATGCTATGTAATAACTAACTGAGGAAACCTTAATTCTGAGGGTTTGTTAGTGTGTGAGATCGCTGCTCTGGATTTGAACTGAAGTATTATTGCTGAAATAGGACCTTTTGATCTGAAACACAGGTCTGAATTCTGTAGGTCATATCCATCTCCATACATTAAAAGGAGATTTGTTACTGTAGCTTGCCTGCTTTGCTTTGTGATATCAGTGGTAAATCCCAATTGATTTTCCAGCTAAATAAGGTCCATGGTTGCTCTCGGGTTATACAAACAGCACTCCACAGCTGGAGCATGCCAGGGAATGTGGTCTACAGTTTGCAGGTAACTTTCTCTAGAAGCCTTAGTAGTAAGCTGCTGTCAAAATGTCCTGATGCTGTCATTGTAGCACTCCAGAGAAGAATGGGGATGAGCAAAAGGCCACAAGAAATGCTGTACCTTCAAATAAGGGTTTGGCTAGGTTCACTGAAACAGCCTCGAAATTTCCTCTTGGGTGAAAACACAGGGAAATGAAGTTCCTTTGTTTCCCTTCCTCCTACTGATGCATGCAAGTTTTTGTTGAGTTAAGCAGACTTTTCTATTTGGAGGTCTATTTACTTCTATTTGAGCACAGGAGATCATGGTTCTGTTTGTTTTATACTTTAAGTAAGTCGAAAATGAAAATTAATGTGCAGCCTGACAATAATACAGGAAAGCTTGCCTGCAGTCTAGCATCAGAGCACTGATTGTTGTCGCTGAAGTATGGACTACCCCCTTCTTTGCAGTCTGTTTTTCAGCACTTTGCCCATCTCCAAACAGATGAACCAGATCTTTTCCAACACTGGAAACCAGATCTTCAAACATTCTCTCTGCTAGCAGCCACAATTGGGAATAATAATGCTACAAATGAAAGTGAATACAGGGATGATGATGTTTGTCTAATGTCCAGAATTTTATCTTGTATGGTTAACAACCAGATGTTAAAACCCCAGTGGTTATATTATGGTGTGATACTGCCATTCCTTGCGTTGTTTGTAAACTAGGATCTTTTCCTCCTAAAGGCATAGGCACTCAGTTCTTCCCCTGTGGCAGATTGTAAGACACTACATCCTAAAAATAAATCCTTGTGATTAACATCTTGCATTGCCTGTTCCTTAGATTTAGTGGCCAGCATCTTGCCTTACTCTGTGGCTAGAAAGAAGAATTTATTTGGAAGCTTGGTAGCCTTAGAGGCTTTCTGGAATTACAAATACAATAGAATAGTTCAGTTGGAAGGGACCTACACCGATCATCTAGTCCAGCTGCCTGACCACTTCAGGGCTGACTAAAAGTTAAAGCACGTTTACTAAGGGCACTGTCCAAATACCTCTTAAACACCGACAGGCGTGGGGCATCGACCACCTCTTTAGGGAGCCTGTTCCAGGGTGCGACCACCCCCTTGGTAAAGAAATGCTTCCCAATGCCCCGTCTGAACCTCCCCTGATGCACCTTTGAACCATTCGCACGCGTCGTGTCCCTGGATCCCAGGGAGGAGAGGTCAGCACCTCCCTCTCCACGTCCCCTCCTCGGGAAGCTGTAGAGAGCGTTGTGGTCGCCCCTCAGCCTCCTTTTCTCCGAACGAGACAAACCCAGTCCTCAGCCGCTCCTCAGAGGACATGCCTTCCAGCCCTGTCACCAGCTTGGTTGCCTTCCTCTGGACACATTCGAGGGCCTTCACGTCCTTCTTAAATTGGGGGGCCCAGCGCTGCACACAGTACTTGAGGTGAGGCCGCCCCAACGCTGAATACAGCGGGACGATCCCGTCTCTTGAGCGGCTGGTGATGCTGTGTTTGATGCCCCCCAGGATGTGTTTTGTCCTCTTGGCTGCCAGGGCACGCTGCCGGCTCCTAGGGAGCCTGCTGCCGACCGGCACCCCCAGATCCCTTTCTGCAGGGCTGCTCTCCAGCCGCTCCTCTCCCAGTTTGTACTTGTGTCCGGCATTACTCCATCCCCAGTGCAGAATGTGGCAGGATAGATGGGACTAGATTGTCAAAAGCGATGCATTTTTGTTACTTGAGCATCCATCCCATTACTGAGACATCAGCTACTAAAACTCCTCGCAGATGTGGACTGGAAAAGAAGCTGCCAAACGAGGATGTGGTAGTAATCTGTTGCTGCTTAGTTATTGCTAGGACCTGAACTGGAGGTTTCTAGTTCTGAAACTTGAGACATTAAAGTGTAAACCCAGGGATGCAGGACCTAACTATTTTAAAGCTACTTAGACCATTTAGAGTGATGTCAGGACTGGTGCTAATTTTCAAAAACATGAGGTAAGTGTCCCCACTTCACATGGGAGTTATAGCCGAAGCACTGCTGAGAAGCCCTTGTGAATGTTTTGGCACACTATTACCTTTATAAATCTGGTCATGCATTCCCACAGATGGTAGGTTTGGGAGACTTCTGTTCTCTGTGGATCAGGAACAGAGGGGAAAACAAAATATATACTGAACAGTGGGTTATACTCTATTGCCACCTGTCAGAGCAAGCAGCATGCTGATTGGTGGGAATTTAAATGCTATTTTCCCACCACTACTGAGAAAAAAAAGGTTTTTTTTCAACCAATGATGATTTTATTTGTTTAAAGGAAAATATTACAGCTGGAATTTTCATAAAGGCTGAAAGAGTTGTAGGCCCAAATTCCACTGAATATTTTGGCACAAAATTTGCATGAGGAGGCATTCTTAGCCTATTTTTTTTGTCCATTTCTATTGTGTGTTTGAAGGCCAGATGATGAAAGAAGACATTGGGATGAGCTGATTTTTGCCGTTGCAAAAGGCTATTATGAGCACGTGTTTGCTTTTACTTTTGCCTTTGTTAGATGCCTGCACTGTGATCTCTACCACTTTGAATGAATGTAGGTTTCCTTGTTCCTCAAGAGGTGCAGCGTGTGTTTTTGTTCATTCATAGTCAAGGTTATTCCTGTGTAGAGACTTACGGATTTTGTGTGTGGAGGCCAAAAAACCCAACACTTATTCAGGAGTGAGTCAAATTTAGCTCATGAGATGCTTTGCTTTGCTGTAAGGAAGGGTGATGCTTTAGGATATGTTTTAAAGGGATTTTGATTCTCTAAATTCTGTGGAAACTGCCATGTTACTCCTTTTCTAAAAAAATTACTGTTCAGGCTTGCATTTGAACCTGCTTGCTGAATACAGGCATAAAAACCTGAGTTCTTTGATCTCTGAGTAAGAATTCCAGCTGGGTTTCAGGGGAGCTCACTGCTACAGCCTTAGATCTAAACAGGAACTTCAGAGTGACCAAAACAAAGACATGGCTTCCAGTGCTAAAGTGGGCCTCAGGAACACGCTCTGCAGGGCCGTCTCTGGGCTCTCTTGGATCCAGACTCTTCAATTGTTCTTGTTCCCGTATCACCCAGATCAATTCCAATTTGCTAAGTAAGCTGAGGCCTGATTACTCCTCTGGCTGTGCTGTGTGGAGATGACCTAGAAAGTGCACACAGCTGCAAAAAAACCAACTTGCCTCAGCTCTGCTGGTGGTATGGAACCTGCTGTGCCACAGTGAGGCTGTTGCCTGTGAACCTCCATGTTCCAGCATGCTTACCTTAGGAGGTGACAAAAGTTTTAGGCAAAATCACCTGTTATTTTGAGAACCATCTATTTCTGATACTGGAAAGATGTCTGGAAATAAGTAATTTTTGAAACCTGGCCCCTGTGGTCAGAGTATTGCCACAGTCACTTGTGAGTGCATGCAGCAGCCCTGTGCTGTGGTAGCCTATGGTACAGCCATGGCTGGCTGCGTCTCTCACACTTAGCAGCAAGCTGGGCTCCTGTGGCAGAAGGTAGGGCTCTGTCAGCGTGAGAAACTGCAGAGGTTGTCAGGCAGGCCCAGCGTTCTGGAGAGTCTGTTAAAGAAGATGGTGAGGTGGATGGCTGAGAGGAAGCAGCCGAGACAGAGACAGGAAATAAAGGGGCCTAGATGTGCAGAGGTGTCTCCATATTGGCTTGTGGATAGTTCTTTCCTTTGGCCGGGTGGGAAGGCTGCAGTGCTCCCAAGTGCAAGCTTTCTTGGTTTGGAAATGCTGAATGCCAGAGCCCATGTTCTTATGGCTGGATGCCTGGGTGCACATGATTAGCAGTTAACTATCTGCGTGTCTCCCTCCGTCCTAAACCCGCTCCCTCGGGGCACTGAGGAGGAGGAAGAGCACATGAGGGTGTAGAAGCAGTTGGGGCAGAGGCATTGCTGGGCCTCGTGTCTCTTTACTTGAAACTGATCCCCCACAAGGAAACAGGTTTTTCTGGGAATCCCAAGGAATTCCCAAAATATAACAGCAGGTCTTTTTCAACTGAGATGAGAAGGAAACTGTAAGTCCCAGAGGTATCTTATTTGTTACAGTCTCATTTCTTTTGTTTCCTTCTGTACCAATGGAAACTTAGCTTTGTACTGATAGATTAAAAATGGGATTGGTTATATTCTTCCATTGTTTTGATTTTTGGCTTATCTGAGATCATGTTTTGCAGATTGTTTCTCTTGTTTTTCACAACAGCTGTAGGCAAGAGGGATGGGAGTGCAACTTCTTTTTTTCTTTTTTTTAATTTTTTTTTATTTGAATGGCTTGTTAAGCTGGTCCAGTACTTCTGAGTCACAAGTTGCCAGTGAAACCCTCCTGTGTTGCCCATGGATGTGATGGTTTAAACCTGAGGTCAACAGAGTAAAGTACATCCTAGTCCCACAGAGGATAATGTGCCCAGGATTATTTCCCTGGGGCTAGAATGAGTTTAGGACTACTGTTTTAAAGGCTTCTTTGAGCTGATGTAGGTTGCACTGTTGCCAATACTTAGAAATTCATAGACAAAAACTACCAAGTAACTACTACGTGGAAAAGGCATAGTCTGACGTTACGTCATTAGATGTGTGCACTTGAGTGTAGGTCTGTATGTCTAGCCACACATAAAAGGTGTATAACATAGCGTGTTTACTGGGGCAGGAGCAAAATTTACATTATGTGTATTATTTTCTAAGTGTGTGACCTTGACCCTCTTTGCACCTGCAGCCAACTTACTTCCGCCATGTGTAGTATGTTTGTCCCCTACTTGAAGTTCATTTTGAACGCTCAATTTGGGCATCCCATTTCAAGTGGATCTTGTACGTAATTCATGGAAAAAGCAAACCCATGGTTCAGAAGACAAAAATGGTCTGGCTAGATTCCTCTAATGTACTTTATTACAGTAAACCAAGATAAAATGGCTAAGATTCTTACTACAAATGGGGAAAGTCAAGCAGGGAACTCTTGCAATGCTGTAAGAGAACGATGGTCTCAGCTATTTTCCTGACAAGGCCCCAGGCAATTTCTGTAATATAAATACAGGCTTGCCCGTCACATGTGCAAACTGGAGCATATATGCCTATGGCTGTTTGATTGGTACGCTCATGCTTCTTCATACTCGGCTGAGCTTCCCCTGCAAAGAGTGTGTTGTTTCTCTTGTGTTTGTGCCGTTATTCCATTGAGACTGGGAAGGCATTTTCTGCAACTTGTCTCATTCGTTGCAAACCAAAACAGAGAAAGGAGCCAATTTTGAGTCTTCAACTCTCATGACAGGCCTTCCCTAAAGATAGGTTGTTTTGAAATAGCCTGACCCCAACTTGTCAAATCAACATTCAGTATGATAATAGTGATTTTTACATATTTTCAGGGGAAGGCGGCAAGAGGGCTTTCTACTGATACTTTTTTAGAAAGCATCTTCCACATAACTAGAAACCACAGCACAAACACAAGAGCATTTCCCCCAGATTCACCTCTGGACTGCCTTGGATATAAGACTCTTGTTCAGTGCCCCTGTTCGGGGCTGAGCCTGCCTGGTAGTGATGCTAATAAGGGTATCCAGTGAAATGTGTCTGAGTGCAGTTTGCATGAGCTTCTAGCCTTGAAAAATACAGTGGGAAGGCTTTCATACAGGCTGCTAAAGTCCACCCTGTCCCAAACTTTCAGATATCTTTAGTGGCATTGTTTTGTCCTGGATCCTTTTAGATGAGGGCTGTGACTTACCTTATCCTGATGTGAACAAGCAAGTGTGTCTCTGAACTGAGTGCAAAGGCAGCTTCAGGGGACAAGCCCAGGTGGGAAACCTGTGTTGCCAGATGAATCCTGCCCCTACCAATCTGTCCTGGTTGGCCTCACTACCTCAGAGGCTGAAGACCATTTAGCTGAAGGTCATGCTAGCCTTTCGGTGTGAGCTTGGGGGAAGCAGCCTGCAGTATGTTCAGGTCCTGCTCAGACTTGGGATAGCAGAGGCAAGTCTGGGGTCTGACTGCAGCCATGAGTGTGGCTGCCTGACTGAAGTGGATTTGGGTTCTCTTGGCTGAACTTGGCAGAGTTCAGGTCTCAGCAGCCATACCAGAGCCACCTCTTCACCTGCCAAGAATTATGGTTGACTACCCATGTGCTGACAGGGCATGTCTGTATCTTGTATTAAGGAATTGCTCACTCAGAGGGCGCTTAACTGGGCTTTCCTGGGAAAGGGATGACTGGCTTAAAAAGAAGTTTGAAATGGAGCAGTCATTCCCAAGGCCTCAGTGGCAGGATACATACTACAAGAGGGAGAAAAAAGAGTGTTTGAAGCCAGCTGCATTCCCCTGCTTTTTTCACCTTCAGCCTGAAATTCGGTTTTAGGGTGTAATCAATATAATCAATAGGGAAATGAGTGATAGGAGAGGGATTGGACTGTCCTTTGTGTTCTTTGCTTCTGAGACCTAGGTGTAACCTGTGGAGGTTTTGTGTCTCCGTACAGAGACCCATATACTTCATAGTGAAGGTGCTAGACATCCTTGACTGTTCTCCTGCTGTGGACAATGTCGTGTAGGGGCAATTTAGCAGAGAATTAAAGTGTGAAAGCTACTGATGAAAATGATTAACTGATCCCAAATATCCCTGAAGCAGAGGCACAGGGCTTTGTCATGCTTTTGTATCTCCACTTACCTGAGGGCCCAGAACACTGTGATTCAATAGGGTAGAGGCTGTGGTGGTGAAGCGCTTGTTTCTTCTTTCTGACGTGTTTCTATTGCTAGGTCTCTTGTAAAGACAGAGAAAGGTCTTCCTCCACTTCTATAATAAGCAAAGCCTGTTTTTGTAAATAAACTGTTAATTGATTGGCTTGGAGAAAACAAAGCAGCCAGGAGAAAGGGGTAAAAATGGACTAGCCATAGATTGTCATTGGGAGCAATGTTCAGAGCAGATTCCTCTGCCACTTCAGATAAAGGATAACGGTATTATCTGGGAGCATGTGTAGGTGTAGTTTTCCTCTATACTTTTGCTAGCATATTACCAAACCCAGGTATTAACAAGACGGTAACCTAGAATGCCATGGAAAAGAAAGAACTAGAGCGAACAGCAAATAAAAGAAAAAAAGAATTTAAAAAGGAAAGCATGGAAGCCAAAAGAAAAGTAATAGCAATGGGTGAAATTTGTAGGAAGGAAGGAAAACAGAAGATTAAATAAGCTAGGTAGGAAGAAGCTTCTAGTGGGATTGCGTATCCAGTTGTACTTGTCTTTTTACATTCAATCTGAAAGATTATGGGGTGCTTTCCTTGAGGCATTTATGGTTTTTATGGCTTATTCTGCCACGGGAAGCAGCACACTTATCCGCACACTCAGTGCTTGTCATACTGTGAGACTAATATTTGCTTCAGACCTCTGGGAGTGTGAATATAAATAAACTTCTACCTGCTTATATCATGCAGCTAAGCTTGAATTGATCTTAAAAAAACAAAACAAAACAAAAAACCAACTAACAGAACAAACCTTGAGATTCAAATGTGCCTTCTCGTACAGTAGCAGTTCTAATTAAGTTCAAGTGTAGCCATGATCTCTTGCTGATAAATAGTCCACAGCCTATAGCACTGTGTTACTATTCTCATAAAAAGTGTGACAAATTCTTCAGTGAATTCATTTAGGTTTTCATTCAAGATGCATCTCAAAAGAAATGTGTGCAGCTGTTACTTCAGAATTTATTGGATGGATTTTCTGGGGAGAGGGGCAAAATAGGATCTTTTTTTGTGAGCTCCAGACTGAATTTATTATGCTTTAGGAACAGGTTTAATCCTGCCATCTTGGATGGAAATCCACGTATACGATTTTAAAATTTTTTTTTTAAGCCCTTTTTTGCTTAGCCAGAGGTTTTCATGGCTCCAAGGGCTCCAACAATAATTCCTATAGATTATACTGACACGTGCTGGTAGAGGGCAAAGCTGATAGGAGACACTCCAGCTGCTATTGTACTTGGCAGTCATTCGTCGTAAATAATTCTGCCGGTCTTTTTGCTTACAGACATCTGACAGATGCTTCTTGCAATCTCTAAATAGTTGCATTGCCAAATAGACTACCAGGTTTTGAAACAGTTATTAGGGTCATGTTATTCCCACAATCTGGGAATGCTACGGTATTTTTAATTTCCTTGAGTTGATATGTCTAATGGCATCAGCATTGTGCCCTACGTACTTCATAGAGAGGTCTATATACCAAAGGCTGCATCCCACTGAAATCAAGGGAATTTATTTATCTAGGGAACTAAACTGCATCATCTCAGACTTAAAATCTAGGATTTAATCATGCGTGCTGCTGAGTACCAGTACATCTTGTGGGCTCCCTTCCCTCCTTTGGAATTGAGAGTGCTCGGTGTAGTAAGGACATGGCAGCTGGTGAAATTAGCCTCCTAACTTGCCTAGATTTCTACAGCAGACTGCAGGGACAGTGCTCTTCAGTAATATAATTAGCATCCTGTGGGGAGTATGTGGTATTGCAAGATACAAGGCATTTTTATGAAAGGTTATTCCCTCACTGTAGTCTGCAAGGGTCTGCAAGCAGGCATTGGTAAAGCAGACATTTAGAAATGCTTTGGCATAAAATTCAAGCTTTATGCATTAAAAGCAGTATGATGGAGAACTGACAAATTCACCAGGCCCTTCCCTCTGAAAGAATGGTAGGCTGCCTTGACAGGTGAAAAGATGCAACTTTGGGCATCTGAATATTACAATGGCCTTTCAGTGAAAAAAGGATTCCACAGAAAGAAGGTAATTGCCTGAAATATTAATTTACTCAAATTAAATGGAAGTTTCAGTGAAAAAGCAGTTTTAGGGGTACATTTTTGACTGATCTCACTCATATCTATTTAGAGCTGGTCTACATAAAATAGAGTAATAACATATCTTTACAATTACATATCTCCCCATGTCTCAGTGGAATACTCATTCAAATCAATAGACTAAATTTGCAAGGTTGATGTGGTCTGTTATCCTTTGTGTTAGAATAGACTATTTCAGTTGGAAGGGACCTACACCGATCATCTAGTCCGACTGCCTGACCACTTCAGGGCTGACTAAAAGTTAAAGCACGTTACTAAGGGCACTGTCCAAATACCTCTTAAACACCAACAGGCGTGGGGCATCAGCCACCTCTTTAGGGAGCCTGTTCCAGGGTTTGACCACCTTCTCTCTAAAGAAATGCTTCCTAATGTCCAGTCTGAACTTCCCTGATGCAGCTTGGTTTGGTCTCTTGCTGTGGCTATGGGTACCATTGTGTTGATAAAGACAGGTGAATTCCTGGGAGCAGTATTTCACCAGTTCTCAAGAGAAGGAGGAGAAGCTTATGCTTCTGTGACTCATCTCTTCTCCTTTTGCATTAAAATCAGTGTCAATCCTTGGTCTAATTGTAACTGGTCTAACCAAACCCTGTTTTACTGTGACTTGGGAAAGAGAGAAGGTTTGTCTACCTACCAGGCAGAGGTGAGAATTTAGCAATGTAAGAATTGTTTTTATGTACTGTGCACCTGTCCCAAGATTTTTCCATCAGTAAAACTTGTTCCACACATGACTTACACTGGGTGGTGTAAGAAAATGGCTGAAAATCACCATTGCCATTGTACATCTTGATTTGGTTGTGGAGCAGTACCCTAAATAACAGAGTAAATGTCTTGTTGGATCTAAGGGTAAAATTTTCATGCAGGAGGTAAATTTTTTTTCTCTAATTTCTATGGTATAACTGGCATATCTCCCATGACGTCAGGGCAATTATTCTGTAGCTACACCAGTGCATATCATCTTGGCATTATCAGAGGCATTTTGAGACAGCTGCCAAACACTTCTATTAAAGCAAAAATTGGAAAAAATCTTAAAGCTCTGGCACTGGGTACTGAAACCCACATTCAGACTGCAGAGCAAATGTGCCGCATAGCTTGCTGTGAAGTCTGGTTCTCCAGCCTGATGTCCAGATCAAGGGACACAGTAGGAATATGCTGTGGTTCTCTTCCAAACCATGCACATTTCCTTCCAATGGAAGCTAAGGTAGGGAAGTGATAATGTGACCTGTGGCTGTTATACTTCCTGTGCAGTTATTCCCGTTACTAGATAATTCCTGAAGAGAACTGCAGCCAGTCCCACGAGCTGGGAGTTCTTGAGATTCATTGCCATTAATACCTGAAGTGCTTTGTTCAGCTCTGGTAACCCAGCTCAAATTCTCCGCTGTTAAGTAAACTTATATGGGGCAGTGGATGTGCTGTAAGTGAAGGACTTGCTATCTTCCAAGGTGTGCAGGAGCTTCGGAGGTGTTTAGGGCCGCCCTGGTGTTGCATCAAGACTCAGGGAGTCATCTGCTTCCAGTTTCAATTTAAGAAGGTATCAGAAGATTGACGAGGACAGTACTGCTCCTGGGCTTATTCCTGTTTCTGAGCTCCATTTAACTTGGGCAAATGGAAATATTTTCTTTGTCTGTTTCTCAGAGATTGTTCAGAAAAGGCAGATGGCAGTCTGCAGTGCTTACAGCAGGAATAAGACTGTGGCCCTTCAGGATACACTGTTTACACGGACTGCTGAAGAGCAGTTGTACATTCATCAGTCATTCTGCCATCCTTGACATCTGCTTCATCCTTATGCCATACAGATTTTCTTTTCATTCACCAGGAAAGTTGCACACAACACTGAGCTCCTGGTGACATTATTCCAAGCTCCATCACATTCATTCTTTGCAGGCCAGATAGAGTGCATGCCTATGCTTGTCATTGACTTTTTTTATGGTTCTGGTGCCTCCTAGTTCTCTGTATTTTGCATGTCAAAAGACTATCATGCTGGCTTTAGTTATTAAATGACACCTTTTGCTTTCCAGAGCAAATCTATGTGTTTTGACTAAACATCAGCTGAATCAAAGGGCAAACTGCATGCAAAATAACAGAACTCTTGAAGTTGTTATTTATTTACTGTTAGCAGCATGTCTGTGAGAGCTGGACTTTGCTGGAAGAGCCTGCAGGGTAATACTAAACCTGACAGTGCTAGTAGAAGCAATGAACCAGTTAGGCTTGCAGTAAGGAAGGAAGGGGAGTCATAAGCAAAAAAAAACCCGCCTTCAGTTTCTAAACCATTGAGTTGCTGGTGTTTTGTCACAGGAGAATAAGAATAATTTCATGCTTTATATCCCACTTTAGCTTTCACAGGAGTAGAAAATGTTCTGCTTTTGTCTGTTTGCCCTTTCCTACTTTCCTTGAAGTCTTGTCTGCTCAGCTCATGATCAGCAGCTCAGCAGTGCTCTGATTGTTGTCAGTGCTGAGGTCCCACACTCAGTGGTCTCAGGGATTGCCTGGAAGACGGTTTGGGAAAGAAAGGAATGGGATAAGCACTGGGATCCAGAAAGCTGAGGAGGGGGAGAGCAGAGAGCAATGAGACCAAAGGCAAAGACTATCTAAACCCTCATATTTGGCCATAAGGTCCTTGAATTACAAATAAGAAGGATACTTGTTACAGTTTATGCAGCAATAAGTCTATGTTTACTTACTTCAGAACGTGGTGCACTGTAAAGGCAGGTTTATGGAATGCTCCCAGCTTCATGCTTGTGGGTTTATCCCCCAACTTCTTGATTTTAAAAACTTGACCGACATTCACAACTTCAGGATATTCTTTCAGTGGGGAGAAGTCGCAGGGCATTTTGTTGTTGTTCAACTGTCCCTACATTTTAAAATAGCAAATATACCCACTTTCTTTCCTTTCTTTCCCTTACCTTTTCTGGATGTGACCCATATTTCCTGTAATGAATCTTCATTCTCTATCCTTGAGGCTTCCAGCTCTGTGTGTGGGGCTTTATCAGTTGGTCCCCTTCAGTGCATGCACAGAGAAAGGCAGGAACGGCTTTTAGATAAGCCGGTCACTCTAGTGACAGTAAGGCAATTCTAGAGGTGCAGTGTGGTCCTCTGCCCACAGTGTGCATAATATTGATGTGCAGGCTTTGTAAGTGACAGAACGTCCAAGGGCTCAAATGAGAGCAGGGCTACACCCTTACTGTGCGGGCACCTTGGCCCTGTGCTGAGAGGAGCCCTGTAGGACACTGATCTTCAAAAAGGCCTTGGGAGAGGTGAAAGCTGGAGAAGTGAGGGAATTTAACAGAGAAGTGCAGAGCGCTTCTTAGCGGGGAAATATAGGTAAGGAAGCAAAAATGAAGATGAAGTGACTGACAGCATTCTGAGTTTTATAGGTACGTTTTGGTGAATGTTGGAGGCTGCAGCTCCCACATTCATTGCTGACAGAGTAAAGCTCTGCAAACTGTGGTTTTTTTCCAATTAACTGCAGGGTTACATCTTCTGGGGGTTAGTCTGGAAGAGGAGCTAAAAATGAAGCAGCCTGCTCGTTCTGCTCAGTGGAGTATGTGCGCGTGTGTAGCTTCATATATGTGTTGTATCTGCTGTAACATCAGCTCTATTAATGTATTCTAGTCCTAATATCATCTCTCTGGCATCCTGGGAGGTAGTTACTTTATTTCAGTAATCAAAGAAGAATAGCACTAAAAGATGGAAATGACCAATTAGGCCCCCCTCACTTCTTTTTCCTCTGGGGTGCTGTGCCTTTCCTAGGCTCAGAAATACTTCTCTGTTTCTGTTAAAGCATCTTCCACTGTCTAGAATGTTTCCTGGAGCCCATCTTGCAGGTAACAGAAATTTTGTCTCAGTTCCTGTTTCTTTTTTCAACGGATATTTTTCCCCTATACCATCCCTACTTGGTGACCTTCCTAAATTTCTCTCAGGGAAAACTGGAAAAGCCTGGTAACACTAGACTTCTGACTCCATGTCTGGAAAGAGGCAGCAGAAGCAATCACACGAACTCCCCAGTAAATAGCATCCAAGTCACATTTGGGCTATATGGCCCTAGTGCATTAGCAGAAGTTTCTATTCTCAGCACTACAGCAGATCATTGCTGCCTCTAGAATGGCTTTGTATACAAATGCTAAACCTGTGTTTTACATCTGCAGAGAAAAACATATAAATACCTGTTTGATTAGCTGTTAGGGGGTAAACTACCCTTTTGTAGAAGATCGAGAATGTGGGTTTTGCACCTCATTCTGGATTTTCCCTTTACTGTGTTCTTTTCCTAACCCAAGTGTGCATGCTCTGTTGCCATTTGACGTGAGCTTTTTTGCTGCTGTTCCAGTCTGCACTGTCCGTATGCAGTGGCCATTTGGGTAGCAGCACAGCGTTCCATCTGCAGGGTGATGGTATCTGTAATTACCTGTCTTTATTCTTTCAAGCCTAAAGATCCAAAGGATCTCGTTCTGGAATGAACACATTCACTTTTTATGAACTGCCGCTAGCCTGTGGGAGGCCGACCTGACAGCAGCTTGTTGCGTGACGCGACGCGATGCGGTGTCTGACTGTGGGGCAGGCCTTGGTGCTGGCTGCCAGCTGCAGCGGCCGGTTGCGAGGGCAGGCTCAGCCAGCGAGAGCTGCCACATGCGCTCAAAGCCTCTCCGGCTCTCTGCTGAAGAGGCCTCTGGGCCAGAGGAGTCTCTGAAAGTGCTTTCTGCTTTCAGGGTGGTGGAGGTTCTTAAGCGGCACAGCAAAGAAGCGTTTCCCCTGTGCAGGAGATAATCTCCTGTGATTATTTTTAATCTATTGTCTTTACTGCTTTGCTTATGTTCTGGTTTCTTCCTCAAAAGCCATCCTTTGCATGGTTAATCTGGTGAAAGCGTCATCCTTTGTTCAAACCCAACAAGCTGTCATGTATTAGTATTCGTTTGGCATTGACAGCCAAAGATTTCTGCTTTCTTGACCATTTCTGTCCCATCTGGCCTGATTTTTTTTCCAAGCCAGCACTAAATCAGATCTGTATGTGCTGTGTCACATGACACAAACAAGCCATTTTTATTAACTGCTTTCCAAAGCCCATCTTCTTTCTCAATCATCTGCACCTACAGCAGGCTCAGCTCTGATGATGTACTGTTTCAGCCCTCCTGGCGAAGTCATCTTCATGTAGCTAGCTTGATTAGATCCTTTGTTACCAGTATTGAATATGAGGCGCTGTGGGTAATAGGGATCAGATCCTGCTCTCGTTTGTAGCTGTAGGTGTGCAATGCAATGCCAAGATTTCAGAGGTATTGTAACTGGGAGCAGCATAGGAAGCCCTGGGTGATACAGGAGTGTTTTCAGGATAGCAGGATCAGTATGGCAAGAAGTGAGTCTGCTTTGTTCAGTTTACAATGACATTCTTTACTGAGGATTCTGCTGTCGTCTCAAAGGATGTGTGTCATTTCTGCAGGTTTTGTGGATGTGGTAGGAATGTCAGAGTGACTGTGTGAACATGGACATGGCACCATCTCAATCCTTGCTCAGTGCTGAGACACATGGACACAGAAATTTCTAAGGAGCTTATTAAATCCACATTTATTTTGTGGGTAGACAGAATACCCCTTTATCTGAGGCTGTCAGTCAGTGCCAATAACCAAGACAAATCCTAAAAAAAACCCCACCAGCCCAAAAAACCCTAAGCCAATAGGTATATAGGACAGAGGGACACTCGTGTTCTTTGTGATATGGAAAAACCCCTTGGCTTCCTGATCTGCATATCTTGCTGATGTACTTGGGTTTAAGCTTACCACATCACTTTGCCTTAGGACAGAATTTTGCCCCAAAAATTCAGTTGATGGAAACCATTTGTGGAATTTTTTTGCATTCCCTTGGAAATGGCAAAGGGGACAATTTCTAGTCTGATACAGGCTTTTGCATGTCGTTAGTTCTCTGCTTCTACAGAGACCCAATATGCTGGTGAGGACTTCAGCACTTCCCCTTTCCTCCTGTGGCAGATTGTAGGTGTGTTGTGGAAGGTCTCTGAGTTTGGCACAGGATCTTGGGGTGGATCAAGGGTTAAGGGGAAGATATTGTTGGTAGATCCTTGAGACTAAAGTGTCTGCTTTGTGGTTACCTCAGAGTGCAAGGCTTGGATTAAATGACCTGTCCGTTCTAGGCCTGTACTCTCAACAGCACTAATCCTTATGGTAAACAAACTCCTATCTACAATGCATGGAGCCCCTTTCTGAGAACAGAAAAGGGCATATACGGAATCTCCACTAGTATGCTAGACTTGCATACAGAAGCCTGATTGTCCTGGGATCTCCCTTGCAGGTTTTCAGACAAAGATTGCAGTGTTTGGAGAAGTGAGCTATCTCTTGTGTTCTGTAACCATGTGAGCTGTCATGCTGCAGTGTCCACTGACAAATAATAGTATGTCTTATTTCTCACAGGGCTTCCAAAGCAGCTGAGTCCAGGACCTTAAGGAATGCCACGCAGTAGGTGCTGAACTAACTGGCACTGAAAGGAACAGAAAAAGATGGCAGCCCATATTTGAAATAATTAAACACGTGGACTCTCACTGATAAGAAACCATGTCAAAAAAAGGACGTAGCAAGGGCGAAAAGCCTGAGGCATTGATTGTTGCCCTACAGGCTGCCAATGAGGAACTCAGGACCAAGCTAACAGACATTCAAATTGAGCTGCATCAGGAGAAATCTAAGGTGAGTGAGGGTTTGGTTTTAAATAACTGTCTATGCTGAAGGAGAGAAACACATGGGAAAAATAGTATCACAGAAATCAACAGATGCAATGCAACTCTTTCCTAGAGCAGTGATCTGGTTCTTTCCCCACATACAACATTTTCTTACTGTGGATGTCCTGTTGCTTCTGTGGAAAAGACTACTTTTTACTGAGGTACATGTTTAAGAAGCCTCTGGCCCTCAAATGGAGCAATATGTCTTTTGTATCATCTTTGGCCATATTCTAGTTAGCGGTTTTCATCCTATCCACTCAGTATTTAGAAATTTTGTAGTGTTGCAGTTTTTTGAATGGCTGATATTTCAGCAAGACATGCCCATATTTCCAAGTTGAGTGAGTATTCCTTGAATGTGTAGCATGACAATCCGTGTCAACCCTTGTAATCCATCTGCAGTGTAGCCGAACTGTATTGTATACGCTAGGGTATGTATGCATTGTTTAAAGCTTGTTCAGGTACCAATGGTCTGCCAGAGTTACAGTCTCAGATATGTAAAGTTAGTCTAAAGCCAGCTGAGTATCATGCACACAGGGTATAGCCATGGTCCTGTAGTATAGACGTACCTGTGAAGGTCTGAGGTGCCTCCCATACACTTTAGAAGTCTTTGGTATGATGTCAGGGCTGTTGCGCTGCAGCTTCAGTTCTTGCCTCCATCTTCTGCTGAACTTTTCGCTCTCTTTTCCTGCATTGTCTGTGCTAGGGCAGCCCTTGTGGAACACATATCTCTTTACGCTGCTACAGCTTTGTAACCTGTGAAAACGTAATGGGCTGAGTGTTATCCAAGTATAAAATACTGGCTGTTGTTTTACACCTACTCTGCACATACCCTGCCTGCGTTCTATTAAAATTCTTGAAAGTAGCATCAATTGTCCCACAGGTGATGCTGAAGTGGCTTTGCAGAGAAGTGTACTTTTTGCTCTTCACAGTGTTGCTCCCTCTTCATTTAGAGATGCTTCTAGCAGCAAGCACAATACATCTGTGTTTTATAATCAGAGTACAGCTTTTGTGCAATAAACCCTTACATGGTAAGTGCTAAAGTTCCCTGAGCATGGATGAGATTAAGGCAGTCTTCAGGTTTAGTAATGTGTTCATTATGAGCCATGAAGATAACAAATGTCTGTTTAATAACTCCTGGTGAATTCTTCTGAAGTGGACTGGAGGCAGTGCGAGCTGCAGCCAGGCATCCCCCACCTGCAGTCTTGTGGCAGCCACATTTTCAAAGGATGATGCCTAGTGAAACATTCTTTTTTGAACTGGAATATAACTGAAGTCTTACCAACCTGGCTCTTTGATTCCTTTGCAGATAAGCATATATCCTGGGCAAATAAACTCAGAATGACTTGCCTCTAGCTTCCAAACCTGAATAACCACAAATCCTTCAGCCTCTAAGAGGTCTTGTTCATAATTCCTTTCTTTTAGGGTGTCGTGGTTTAACCCCAGCCAGCAGCTAAGCACCAAGCAGCTGCTCACTCGCTTCCCCTGCTACCCCGTGGGATGGGGGAGAGAATCGGGAAAGAAAAAAAAGTAGAACTCGTGGGTTGAGATAAGAACAGCTTAATAGGACAGAAAGGAAGAAAATGATAATAATAACAATAATAAAATGACAATAATTATAATAAAAGGATTGGAATGTACAAAACGAGTGACGCACAATGCAATTGCTTACCACTCACTGACCGATATTCAGTTAATTCCTGAGCAGTGATCGCCCCCCAGGCTGACTCCCCCCAGTTTATATACTAGGCATGATGCCACATGGTATGGAATACCCCTTTGGCCAGTTGGGGTCAGCTGCCCTGGCTGTGTCCCCTCCCAACTTCTTGTGTCCCTCCAGCCTTCTTGCTGGCTGGGCATGAGAAGGTAAAAAATCCTTGACTTAGTCTAAACACTGCTGAGCAATGAAAACATCAGTATGTTACCAACATTATTCTCATACTCAATCCAAAACATAACACTATACTAGCTACTAGGAGGAAACTTAACTCTATCCCAGCCGAAACCAGGATATAGGGACAGATGTTCATGCCAATATATCAAGATTAATCATACTGGTAATCTCAGACAAAGATTAGCTTCCAGTATGGAAGCTCATTTGTATAATTTAGGAGAAGCTAAATGAAAGCAAGGATAGCCAGTTCTGTGTTATCTGATGTTCTGAGAATCTCTGGAGGCATTCTCCCTTCACCTGCTGGTGAGATTTATAGCCATTAATTTGCAGCCTTTTAAAATAGACAAGATTTGCAAGCCACAACAAAGCAGACATCATTATTCTTTCAGACTCATTCTGCATCCTTTTCTTTGATAGGTGCTCGATGACAGTGTTGGAAAGCAAAAATGTTTTTTGATTCTTTTGTTTTGTCTACAAGCTCTGGCACTTGTGTTGCATGCAGGCAAGCCTCAGTTATTCTGCTAAGGAGCCATAGGATGATGACTGCCTGAAAAGTGATGGCTCAGGGAGCTTCCATAATGCTTTCCACTATATTCTGAGTCTTGCTGCTTTTGTTATCACTTGCAGCTTTGGAATTCCAATACAGAAGTTGCCGGTGCAGATTTTTTTTTTTTTTTTTTTTNTTTTTTTTTTTTTTTTTTTTTTAACTAGACATCACTGCAAGGATGGCCCAAACTAATGAGAGTTATAAGAGCTTATCTGAAATATATTTAAGTGTGCTCAAGTAACACTGGAAAAGGGGGGAGCAGAACATGAAGAAAATAATGAAATTGCTTGTGCGCTTCAGTACCTCTTGGGATGCCCATCCATAGGTGCTCTCATCCATTCCTGTGACTAAATGGGACTGAGTGCTCGGGGTATTAAAGGAATTGTCATCATGGAGCAGTCGGGGGCAAAAAACTACAGTCTCAGGAAGTAGATCACACTTCTGAATTGTTCTGTGGTTTGGATTGAGAGGAGCAGACATCATTGCAAATTTTATTTTAATCTGGAATTCACATTTTAGCTCTTTCCTCCCTTTTCCCTAGACGTAAGCAGATTCAGACTGGACATCTTGGTACAACCTCATTTGTAAAATCAGGTTAGAAATAGGATGCCAAACTGAACAGTCACCCACAACGTCGGAAGGAGCTTTAAGAAAGTGTTCATTCCACAAAAGGGTCAAACAAATAGGATCTTTGAACTTTTCCCATCTCTGCTAGCAGTAAGTTCACTCTGCCAATGAATCCAAAGAGGGTAGAAACCTCTGGGCCATTGTGGTCTTTATTGAACAGGTCTCTTCCATTATTTCAATTGTAATAATCTTTTTCCCACAAGGCCCTCATTCACTTTCCCTTTCTTTCCATCACGATGGTACATCTACAAGTCAGCTTAACATCTGATGGTGTTTCAGTTTAATCAGCCAGGCAGCCTGGAAACTAGTAGCCATAAAACCAGGCATGCCAGAGCTTAGCTGGGGTTGTACTCAGGCCCTGGCTGGGTCTGCATTGTGCCATTGTGGATACCCAAACTACTTTGTTGAAAGCTTAGATGTATCTTTCTATGTCATGCCAGAATGGATCACTTCCAATAATTGCACCTTGTTTTGCAGTGCATTCAATTTCCTTTTTAATGAACAGGAAGAGATGTGTTACAAGAAAGAAAGAGGACATCAGGCTCATTTTTAGTCATGACTATTCGAAATCAAAGATGAACCTAGAATGAAAAAGGAATGAAGGCAAACCAAAAACCTGTCCTAAGGACTTGGGGGTTGAGGGGCTAAGGTGACGTGTGGCTTTCTTCTGAGAAGTGATCTAAGTAGTAAAGGCATTTTAACATCTCACATGAATCATACCTATGTGATTAAAAGAGACTGCTTTTTAGTCCCTGGCTGCAAAATCTTCTTGTTGCTTATGACGTGTATTATTACACATACTTACTGCATCAGTAGCATCTGAAGTCCTCCAGAGAAGTCAGTGGCGGTTGCAAGTACAGACCACCTTTAAAAAACGTGTACCGAATACTTTGCTTTGAAAAGTTTTTGTGCATCCTAGAGCCCTATGGAGGGAGTTCTAGGAGAATCTTTCAGATTTGTTTTCCATGGAGCCTTCTGAGGAAGATGCCTCTCATTTTTTAGAGTCTGTTGTCAGAAAGGCTTTGGTGATTGAAACCAAAGTAAAAGTATGGTTTCAAAGTCTTCTGATGGCTTATTTTGGAAATGGCCTGCTACTATGCTTATTCATATTGCCTGTTTTTTTTCCCCTGGTTTTTCTTTCTGAAAGGTTTGCTCACTCTTCCTCATTCTTTGTCATCTTTGTTTAAAAAGGAATTAACAAGGAAGTTCTTACAATTATTGAAACCACATTCTTTTTCACTGTGAATAACAAACCTACTGAGTTTGCTTTGAACTGAAACCATTCCTTATCTGTTGCTTTCCTTTGGTGTAGGTTCACACAGGTTTCTATTGTGGAATCGCTCAGGGGTGTGAAGTTGCACCTAGAGATACATTAGTGTAAGCGCACTGAGGACTGGTGGGTTGCTCTGTAACTGATTCCAAAGCTATGGACAAAAGACTTAAAAAGCTGTTGTTAATGAAGAGTAGCAAAGGATGTATTTTAAGTAAAGCCAGCTGTTCTATAAGCATAATAACCAGTGAAGCATGCTTTTCTGTAGATATGCATCTAAGAAGTGACTGCTAATGCATGTTAAAGCTCTATGTATGGATAAGAACATCTGTAAAAGATGAAATGTTTTCTGGACTTTCAGACTTACACCTTACCTCCATTGGGATCATACAGAGGCAAGCACTTGTCTCTCATCTGACTGAGTGCCCATGGTAATGAAAGTTGTGGGAACCCTGCTATTTCTGAGCCCGCTAATTTTCTGGTGAATTTGACTGACATTAACTGATGGGTTAAAAAGTTATTAGACAAATGCATGCGTATACACAGTCTTATTTCCTAAGGAAGTAGTGAAAGTACATGTGAGGAAGTATTGAAAGTACTGCGTGAGGCAAGACACCTGGAGAAGATAGGGTTGTTTTGGCTTGAGTAAAGACAATGTAAAATCTATGTGAATGCCCCAGGAGCTGGCCCATATTTTGTTGTAGGAGGGTGGAGGATCATCTAGGGTCTGCAGCAGGGTATTCCTCAATTTGATGTGGCTGTGTGTCTGGTGGGCTTGTTTTGATAACGTGTTGGTAGCAGGTGACCTTCATTTTATCACAATGTAGGTTGCTAAACTTGAAAGAGAGAAGACTCAAGAAACTAAGCGTATCCGCGAGGTGGAGCAACGCAAGCAGACTGTGCAGATCACGGAGCTGAAAGCCAAACTCCATGAGGAGAAGATGAAGGAGCTGCAGGCCGTGAGGGAGAACCTCATCAAACAGCATGAGCAGGAGATGACGCGGATGGTGAAAGTCCGAGACAGCGAAATCCAGCGCCTCAAGTCAGCGCTGTGTGCGCTGCGGGATGGGAGCAGCGATAAAGTAAGGACAGCGCTGACTGTTGAGGCTCGTGAAGAGGCCAGAAAACAGTTTGACTCTGAGCGCCTTAAGCTTCTGCAGGAAATTACTGAACTGAAGTCTGCCAAAAAGCAGGTAGATGAGGCCCTTAATAATATGATCCAAGCTGATAAGATCAAAGCAGGGGATCTTCGGAGTGAGCATCAGTCCCACCAGGAAGCCATTTCCAAGATCAAATGGGAGAGTGAAAGGGATATTCGCCGCCTGGTCAGTAAGCAAAACAGTTTGGGTGATCTCTTACACTGTAGTGAGTTTGCCTCTTGTGCCTCTTACCTTTTGTGAATAACAGAACTCTGCAATGCACTTCAGTTTGCAAAAGTATTCCAAACTTCTCACTGTCATTTCTCAGCAGTAAATAGATCATGGTGAGTCAGCTAGAGCTACCGCTGTGATGGCAGCTAACCCCTTAAAGTAAGAGAGTAATTGGCTTAATCCATAAGGATTTGGCTTGCTGAGATGCTAATACATGTGCAATGCAAAGTGTTAGAATAAGAGTGTCTGCATCTGTACTTGCAGTTTGTTAGTTTCTCTAGCCCTTGTGATGGTATCCTAAACACGTTAAACCATGGCAGGATATCTTTTGGTTTGGTCTTGGCATAGCCTTCAGTAATTACTGGGGAAAATCAGAACAAAACGAGGCCCACATCAGCAATGGTGCAAGCTGTCGTGTTTCCCTATCATCCGGGGAGCTGGACCTGCTTGCTACAGTGGAAAGTTTGACTTGAAAACTGGAATTCGAGATTTGACAGTCAAGTAAAAGAAATANCAGTTCAAAGTCTGTGTACTGGAGGTATATTCTTGTGTTGCCAAAATGCTCAATATAGTACAGACTAGTAGTGGTGGATTCTTCCAAATTTTGACTTTTCTTGTTACTTTGATCCCTATTTGCAGTTCTGTGTAGTCATGAGGACAAACTACTTTTCTTTTTTTCTCTTCCAAAATTGAGGATCCGTTTTCAGGTTTTTAATATAAAAAAGGAACTATAGTGAAATTCAGGATAAAACTGAACCATTTAGTAACTTTAAGATCAACTCAGGTTCCACCTATGTGTTGTATGATTTTATCTTTAGCAACTGTTGAAAGGCTTTTTGAAGGCTATTTACTCGCGTAAGAACCTTGAACAAGTCCAGAGTTATTTTTTTCTGACTTACAATGAATTTGGAAACCACTTGTGTATTGCTGTCAGTGGAGGAAGTTACAACAGAGTGACATCTAGTTAATGGAGATCAGACTCTAGCCCTACTCATTTGAAAAATACTTTGGGGAGGATTTCAGCAAGCCTAGGAAGCTGCAAGACCAGAAAGTATCTCTGGCAGCTTCAGGCAAGCTTAGCATAGATATTCTTGTTTTCAGGGAATGATTCATATCGTTCCCAGATAATAGTATTTTTATTTTGCCAGAGTGATTTGCAAATTCTGGTTCACCACATTTTCTTGAGCTCAATGATGTTAGCAGCTTTGTATCAATTTGTATGGTTGCAGGTCTTGTATGGGCTGATATTATTCTAAGTTTTAATCCAAAATTTTCCTCTCAGCCATCATTCTTAAAGTTGCTGTGAGGTGAAATAAGAGGCAGTTCTTTTTGTCTTGGATAGTTCTGGGCTATTAGGCAGAAATGAGGTGATATTAAAATGAATAGCCTTGAGTTTGCACTCAGCAGATTAGTAACATGGCAATCAGCTTTAAGAAATACTGGGTCTGCACAGATCTTCTGTTTGTGAGAATTGGACTGTCATCTCTACTGTCTTAGCTAATGTAGCTCCATTTACACAAGCAGGAGCTAGTCTGAATTTTTTTGGGATTGTCAGAGTTTATACTTACTTTTCACTAGTAAAAATAACTGACCAAAATGCAATGTGAAAGCCTGAACTCTTCATCCAGTTATCTGTTAACACATCACACTGTGCTCGGTTCCTGGGCTTCACTCTGTGTAAAGCTGGTGAATATACCAATGTACAGTTATGGCTGAAACCTCAAAGTGTATCATTTTACAAGCCTGGTGCAGTATGACATAGTAGATTTAAATGGTGAACACTGCTATTGAGTAAATCATATACTACTAGATTGGAGAAGGCTGAAATGCTGTTGCCTCTACACAGTAATGTGGTTGTTCTGGTGTTTCTCTCATTCAGATGGACGAGATCAAGGCTAAAGACAGGATCATATTTTCCTTGGAGAAAGAACTGGAGACACAGACAGGCTATGTGCAGAAGCTGCAGCTGCAGAAGGAAGCTCTGGATGAACAGCTCTTCTTGGTGAAGGAGGCAGAGTGTAACATGAGCAGTCCCAAGAGAGAAATCCCAGGAAGGGCTGGAGATGGTTCAGAGCACTGCAGCAGCCCTGTACGCAGGTTTTACTGGCCCCTGCAAAGCAGAAAAATGGCAGTGTTTCTCTTGCTTAAATATTTTCTCAGGCCCTGGGAAAACATTTGCACTCTTATTCACTACAGAGAAGCTATGTCCATAGATTCTTCAGAGAGAATGCTAGTGGGACAAAGCTTTGTAAGGCTGTTTCCTCAGTTGCTCTATTTACAAATATAAAACTACTTAAATAATTAGTGTCCCTTTGAAAGAATCATTCCATGAACATAACTACCTGGTAGCATGCATCGTCAAAAAACATAGAATTGGGAAGATGGGCAGGGAGAAGACTGGGGTGGGGAATCTGGGAGACTCTTAGGAGATCCTCGTCTTTCTCTGTGTTATTCTCCATATATACAGCCCTTGCTGTCTTTTCACAAAGCATGCAACTCACTGCTTGTGTGACTAAATATATGATGTTTACAAAACAAATGTGTATATGTACACATTTCTACACATATACAAATGAGGAATAAGAAAGTAAATGCAGTTGATACTGAAAGGGATGTCCTTACTTTTTCACCTAACATAGTGGCTCAGCAAATAGAAGCAATGTATAGGAAAAGGCAATACAAATTAGAATCTTTGAGCTTTTTGCTGTTTCTTCCCCATCATAAAAAACTACCAACATCTGTTTGTTTGTTTTCTCTTTATTTTTTTAAACAGCTGAAAATTTTCCATTAAAGTATCCCCAAAACCAGATACTTTCTTCCAAATACATATATTTATATTTGTCAGTGTGTTCAATACTGTGAAAATCCATAAATATAATTTGTTGATGATGACAGCCTAAGTTGCCTGGTGTGTGGTTTTTGAGGATTCTGTTCCCAAGCATGTGTTTTGAAAAGAATCAGTAACTGTATTATGTTGTTGCCAATGAACAGGACTTGCGCAGAAACCAGAAGAGGATAGCAGAGCTGAATGCCACAATCCGGAAGCTGGAAGACAGGAACACGTTGCTCGTTGACGAACGAAACGAACTGGTGTGTGAGCTTTGCGCTATCCAACAGAGGAGGTCGGGACCCATGGGGAAAGGCAAAGAGGAGGATCCAAGGATAGTAGCCAGTGATGAATATGCCTTTTCCATCCATCAGGCTAGTCACTGAGGAGGCTGAGGATGATTTTTTTATCCTAGCATTAAACAGTAATTTCACTGAAGTTATATGAGTACAAAATCACAATGAAAGTTGAGGTAGAGAGGCTTGTAGGCTTCTGTAGGAATGCTTATGTTCCCTCCTTGACCTTTAGAGCATACAGCAGTGTATGGTGAGACTTACCTTGTAAATGAAATAATGTATGTAGTCCGGTATTTGACCAGGTTGAGAATAGTTAAGTATTGGATCTAGGGAGAATGGACAACGGTGAGTTGATCCCTTTATCTGATTTACTCTTAGGTGGTGATACCTGTGTGTTGAAATCAGTGCCCTGGCTTTTTAACCTGTCCATATTTCTACTTCTGTGATTAAGGATGAGGATGGTGAAATTCAACTCTTGATATTTTGTTGTTGTTGTTCCTGTGCTAGGAGACTTAATGCAGTCCTTTCATATCAATTTAGCTGGCTTGGATCTCCTCAATCTTCTTAATGTAATATTTGCAAAATAATGTCTTATCAAGATTGCAAACTACAAATATGTTCCTGTGCCTGTCTTCAGATATGAAAAGCTCTCAACCCCCAAGTTTCTGTGATACTGAGTAGCTTGGAGTTTGATGAGTCAGCTTGATTAGCTGTTGCATATCATTAAATATTCAGCCTATTTCTTCACCAGGAAAAAAACAAAACAAAACAAAAAACATTTTAAAAGGCTTCTAAGCTGTATCTTGCACAATGTGACTACAATGAATGTGTTTTGTTAAATGTGACCAGGAGTACTGCTGGAAATACCATACACTTTAAGATACATTCAGACTAGCAACAACCAGCTTAATTCTTAGGGTAGGACAAATGGTTGTTTTGCCCACAACTCCCCTGATCAAAGATGTAACTGCTTCCTAGCTGCTCCCCCCTTTCCTGTTAGCAGAAGGGATCTTCAGGTACTTGCTAACCTGCTTCAGACAAAATCACTGGGTTAGTTTAAATAGCCTAGTAAGATGATGTGATGATGTAAGCAGATGTGGTTAACTGTCCTTAACAGCTACAGAAAACTCTTGCAGTCCTTTCCTCAGCAGAACTGCAAGGGGCAGGAACCTCCCAGTGACAAGCAGTAATACAGAACTGGGACAGTGCCTTTGTTAGGTAGATCATCCAGGTGCAAAGATGATGTCTTTCTACAGCCACAGGCCATCTTCCTTGTCCTCCCTTAAGAAAAGAAATTGTATCTATAAAACACTCAGTATTACTGGATGGAACTAATTTTTCAGAGGAAGAGATCTTGGTTAAGACTCTAGTTGCACCAATACTGGAACTTCAAAGCATGCCGTAAGATACCTTCCTATCTTACGGGATTTGTTGTTTAAATGTTATGTGATTTGTTGATTAAAACAAAGTTCATTGTGCATATGCACAAGTATTTCACTGTGTGGCATTAAAAACCAGACTTAGAACTACGTTTTTATTGCTGTGATCCAGACTGAGTATGTACCTATGCAGATCTTTCTTTCAGTGAGAAAATCAGTGGGTTTCTTGCAGATAAAGCACGGGTCATTTGGGACTTTTGTAGCAGCTTTGCGGTTGCCTGGCTGTGTGTTGGGTTGCTTCATCTTTATGTCTGTGTTTTCCCATAGATAAAGACATCTTTCAGAAACAGATATGCAGAATTATGCTTTGAGATTTATAGAAAAAGTTACGGAAGCTGTAAGCATCAGTTCCATTAGATCACTTTGTCTGGCATTTTCCTGGGACAGTAGTCCAACAGGGAAGTAAAAATACTTCTAACAAAGGAGGGAGAAAAACAATCTTTTATTTGGATTATTTACAATTATTAATTGCTATTATCAATCCAGTTGAAGCGTGTCCGAGAAGCTGAGAAACAATGTAAACCTCTTCTGGAAAAGAACAAGTGCCTCACGAAGAGAAATGATGAACTTATGCAGTCTTTGCAGCGCATGGAAGATAAACTGAAAGCAGTCACTAAAGAAAATATAGAAATGGTTGGTACTGAAGAGCAAAATGAGGATTACTGTATGATCTATGTCTGTTATGGTGGCCACATCCACATAGTGTATGCATGTATATACATAGAGAAAATGTGTTGTATATAGTTTGTAATACTATTGATAATATATAGCCATGCTTAGGTCTGTATATAATAGACTTACATACTATAGCATTGTGTATTATGCATACATGTGCAATACATTTAAGTGAATGCATAATCACAGTCTTTAATACTATCCCCAAAATTAGAATATTGAGTTTCAATTGTTTTTAAAAAAAGAAAAAAAATGTTATATCACTGAGTCATATCCCACTGTGCTATTTTGCATCTGGAACTCAAAAAGGAAGCTAAGAGCAATGTTCTCAGCCAGCGTGATGTTCATTTTTGAATGTACATGTTCTTAGTACATTCATTTTGAACGTACATGTGGCAAAGTAAAGTTCTGGTCTGCCACTGAGTACATACAATCTTTCCATAAAACATATGCGTGGTAGAAGGATATGGGAAAGGGAGAATAGTGGTGTGGTAAATTTGGTTAGGGTTATAATTTCGCATATCAGGGCTATGTGAAGCAGGGTCAAAGCAGTTATGTCTGTATCCTTCAAATGGAAGTGCCCTGAGAGTCAGAATCCAGTCCCTACACATGCACTGATGTTGCTTTGGCATTCATAAAAAAAGGAGGTGGAAGTTCTGGATTGCCAGATGTAAGTTGGCAGGCTGAGAAGACTTCCCCTTCTAAGTGTGTTTGTGCGCCTTGTTTCTGGCTTGCAATAGCCACTGTCCTCATCTTGAGCAGGCTGACTGTTCTGCAATGGATGCAGCTTTCCTGCTGATTAGGATGAGATGATCAGATTCACTTTCTTGTCTTCTAGAAAAAGGCTTTAGTGTTACAAGGTTAATCCACTTTAAGACTCTGCAATTCACCCATGCCCCGAAGACAGATAAACTTCCTGCAGGTGTTGCAGGTCAGAAGTCTTCTTCCACAGCTGTGGTAGTACAGATCACAGCCCCTTAGGCTCTGCCACTACAAAGAGAAAGGACTTGGGCATCTGCATGCATTAGACATCAGTGGGCAGCACCACTGGTGCATATATGCGCACACAGCACACATGTTCTAACTTGGCTCCCTGACATCTGCTTTTTACACTGTAGATACCCAAATTATGGAAGTTAGCAAGCTGTGGGTGGCTAGAGTAATTCTCATAGGCTGTAGCCATTTCTTCTCCCACATATGCTCAGGAGCAGGCAGGATGTGGACTTCTAGTTAAAATAGATCTGGTACCACATTTTTTGCCTTTCCTCCTCCTCTGTCTAGATGCATGTCTTTCACATGACTAAAGCATGTCCCATTTCCTCACTGTATATGGTCATATGATGGCTGTCAGTAAGGGCATGGGGTCATGGGTATAGATACTATTTGCATACTCCACTGGACAGGTAGGGGGCTGAACTATATTTGCCACGCTTTGGGGCATCTTGATGCGTGGCAAAGGAAAAGCTGTGGTATATAACCTTTAAGGGCTGCTGTAGAGGCTATATTGCCACACAATAAGTAAACAGATAAAGCTTTGTCATTCTGGTTGAAGAACTCGGCCTTGCTGTGCTGCTTTATTGTTAAGAAGTGCTGATGGCTATTAATAAAGTTATAAAAATGGTGTAGCTGAAGCATATTTAAAGGGCTGTACAGCTTAAATGAAAAATAATGTCTAATTTTTAACTGAAAGGTGGTCTTTTTGTCTTTTAATTGCTGGATCTTATTTTATCTGTTTCTTCTTCTTACCATAGAGAGAAAAGATGACATCACATCCTCCTCTGAAGAAATTAAGATCTCTCAATGACCTGGATCAGGCTAATGAGGAACAAGAAACCGAATTCTTAAAGCTTCAGGTCATAGAACAACAGAACATAATTGATGAGTTAACAAGGGTATGTCCAGAGCACCAGGAAATTAGGAGTGATTCCTGTGTACAGTTCACCACTGATAGTATTTCTTCTTATAATTAGAGGTCTGAGGGTTAATATCTTACTTTACTTTTAACACCTGCAAATTGTTAGATGTAGGTATGCATGAGTGCGGTTTAAATTAATCTCTAGTGGGGCATCAGCTACTACAACTCAAAAGTATAACTCGTGTGTGTGAATTGAGCTCTAGACTTGAACGCAGACTAAGAACCACGGAGCTTGGGAAGATACCTACACGTTCACAAGGCAGGGCTGTGCCAAGGTGTTTTACCGTTATAACTAAGCCACCATTCAAAGTTTCCTTAACAAGAGGCAGGCACACAGTGCAATATCATGTGCTGGAAACGTGTGTGCTGCTAGACAGTGGTTCACTAGTTCTTCTGTCATTTAATACTGACAATCCCTTTTTCAGCTGACTTTGCATTATGATGTTGAGGGGAAGGAGAAAGAGACTCCAAAACAGGCTGTTGCCACTTCTAAGACATCATTGCTAGGAGTGGTGAGATCAACACTACCATCATTTAATGACTTGAGACAGAGGCAGCATCTCCTCTGCAGGGAAGGCAGACAGCCTGTCATACAAAGCCCAAACTAGCCCCCTGCAACAGGCCTTCCAGTCATTTTAACAGGAAATCCATCAGCACGTGTCATTTGACAGTCTGTCAAAGCAACTGCACGACAAGGTGGGGGGTTTCAGGTATCCCATCTTCCCTTCTTCAAGTGGTTTTCAGCTGACACACGTACAGATTTGGATATGAATCCTCCCTTCCACCTGGAATCAGATTCCTGTTTGAACGTATGAACAGAGAGTTGGTGGAAGCCCAATGATTTATTTTCTCTGTAGATTTGGCCTTCTACAGCTGCAAACAAGAGAAGAGAGAGTAACTTTTAAATCTTATTTTCCAGGACAGGGAGAAACTCATTCGTCGCAGAAAGCATAAAAGGAGCTCAAAGCCAATTAAAGTAAGAGGAAGAATTGTTTTCATTTTATAAAAATACTTATAGGCTCTGGAGGAAACCATACTTTGCAATCTGATTAAAGAGAGCTTTGTGGATTATAACAATCTGCTTTAGTGATCGGGTTTATAAACACCTTAGTTACTTTGGGAGAGCTTTCTAAGTCTGCTTTGAAATTCAGTTAAGGGTGTGTAGCTGTTTTATTTTCAGCAAAATGGAACTTTTCCCCCCGCTCTCTGAAATAGTAATAATCTCCCTTCCATCTGGTTTCTATAAATACTGGTCTCAAGGTCTGCTATGCTGAGATGTATTTACATTTCCAGAGACCTTCCCATCTATCTTCTGCTACTTATTTTTCACGGCACATACAGGCTAAAACAAAATCCTTGTGCTTCCTTATTCTTCAAGTGGAAGTTTCTGTCTGAGAAATTGAGTGTCAGTCTCTCCTGCTCAGTTCCACAGGCCTTTGGCTGCCCCTTGTATTACCTGAATTGGGTCAAGTCCAAAGTTGGTGTATTTTACAACAATTTTAGAGCTGAGTAGTCGGTAGTGGTTCCAATATCTCCTTTATCAGCTAGATGTGAAGAATGACTTTACAACAGCCATGTCTCACTTCCAGAAAGCGGAAATACTGTGTAAGAAACAGCTTGGTTGCTTTGTCCTCCAAGGACATCCCTTAGCATGTCCATCATGTTCAGCAAAAGTAATGCAACTCTCTCGTACACACAGAGAATTTCAGACCCATAAATCCTAGATGTGTCATCGCGTTGTTTCTATATGTGTTTTGAAGCAATACACAGCAGACATAACTGGGAGACAAGGACTAAAAAGTATTTTCATCAGTCAACTTTATTTCTAAGCTAGATTATAACATGGGAGAATATGGCTATTGTCTTCACTTGGAAATATAATGAACAAAAAAAGATAATATATGCAAAAGGTTATTGGCATCTTTGGTATGTGTTTTTTGTGTGATTCAAATTCCAGGTTTAGAAGGTTGTAACCTGTCAGCAAAAGTGAAAAGTGTTGCAAAGCAGAAGTGCATCTTAAATGCTTGTCGATCAGCTTCTCTGCAGAATCATCCATAAGCCAAGTATTTAAATGCTTAGATCTGTACCCTGAAACTAAGCCTGCAGGGTCAAGCATCTATACCTTCATAGGACAGGACTCACAGCTTTCATTTGATTTAATTCAAATGAATTAATGAGATTGAAGATAGTGAGGTGTCAGACATACAAACAAACTGTGTCGTGTGAGCAATCCCTTACAACATGTGGCAGTTACTGTAGTACTGGAAGGATGTGTGAGATAAAAGTCCCTTCACACTAGTTTTTCATTAGCATAGCTTTCACTCCCTTACTCCAACAGTAATATCAGTGAGAGAAGCACTGAGATATTAAAAATTTCAGTAGTGTCTGTGAGATAAGAAGGAGGGTTCCCTATTCTGCACACATTTCCAGCTCTGTATGGTGTTATCTTTGCACACCAGTCTGCATGTTGATAGATGTCTTCTGAATAGCTTTGGGGTTAACAAAACAATTCTGCTGCATTCCTGCAAGGGCAGAGACGTTTCCTTTAGCGTGTTGCTGCTCCCATAATGTTTCCCAAGTTTTAGATTGAGCCAGATCCTCAGCTGAGAAAAATTAACCAGCAAACTCATTCTCCACCAGCACAAGACCTAATCTTCAATATGGTTCCCTTCAGGTTTGTTTGGAGATGGTAATTGCAGGGGTAGCCCATTGCTCTTTTTTCATGTGTTGCCTTTTTTAAGTAACTAGCAATGTGATTTTTGAACTAACCTTTCCTTCCCCATGAGAAACTCATGCTACCTGTTTCCAAGGAGATTCAGAAATCATATTTTCCCTTCTTTAGAGACATGTGGTAGATACAGTTTTTGGGTATGATGATGATTCCATGGACTCTGAAACATCCTCTGTGGCCTCATATAGAACAGACAGAACACCAGCAACCCCAGATGATGATCTAGATGAGGTAAGGTCTGACTCTTTCCATAGGCAAGGACAGGTTTTCAAGAGACTTTGACTTGCAAAACAAATGGCCAGGCTCTCAAAAAAACCCTTAGGTTTTTATAGTGCATATTGAGTGGTAAGTTCTTCACTAAGTTTGGCCTCAAGTTTGGTTACTGGGATACTGAGAGGTTCTTTCAAAATCTAGTCCATAAAGTCTACAGCTATGACTTTGTTGCAATCTGAGATGATTTTTTTTTTTCCTCTCCCCTTCAAGGAAATAAACCTATGACATTTCTTTTAGCTTAAAGACCTATAAACACTGTATAAATTCCACATTCTTATTACTTCATATCACAGCAAGCTCACCAAAAAAGCTATTTGAATCAAGACCTGTAAACCAGCTATTGTGATTAACAAATCTCACTTGCGTTCTTTGCTTTGGCAGTGCTTTATTAGACATGTCCTTTCTTATACTTCAGGGTTTAGCAGCAGAAGAATCAGAGCTGCGGTTTCGACAGCTGACAAAGGAATACCAGGCCCTGCAGAGAGCGTATGCACTACTGCAGGAGCAGACAGGAGGCATCATAGATGCTGAAAGAGAAGCCAAGGTCAGTAGTTGTTTGAGGGTAAAAGCATTTCATTGCTATCAGGACATAAAACCCCCTCAAAGTGACATACAGGGGAATAGAGTTACATACAACATCCATACAACTGAGATGTCCATTTCACTCATTTGCTGAGTACATTTAAAGGGAGTGACAATTACGAAGGGACATAATCACTCAGTTTACAAGGGGCTGTCCTCCACCTGAACCTGAAGACTGCAGTTAGGCAGGCACACCAAAGCAGGCAATTCTGCAGTTTGGCACAGAATCACAGGGGTTTTCTCATCTTTTGCCCAGGTGTGAAGGGGTTGGGTTTTAAAGGTAAGTGGAGGCCTGTGGGTTTTCACAAAGGCACACATTGCACCAACTTTAAGAATATTCACCTCAATGTTTCTAACGGAGAAATGCAAATTACATTCCAATTTTAATGTGATGCAGACTACAGTAAACCTTCCAAGGCTAAAAATGTTGTCCCTCTAATAAAATCATAGAATCATTCAGACTGGAAGGGACCTCGGGTCGTCTTCAGCCCAAATTCCTGCTCAAAGCAGTGTCAGCTGTGAGATTGCACCAGGTTGTTCAGCACTTCATTGAGTCAGCTCTTGAAGACACCCTAAGCAGTAACAATTGCTTCTTTCCAGTACCTTTTGCCACTCTCATCTACTAAGTGCTTTTCTTCAATTCAGGGACTGCCCCTTACTAGGGTCTTTGAGCAAAGCCTGTCACCCCAAACACCCGAGCTTGTGTTTCACTACTCTAATGCAATACACAGTAATAATAGTCTTGGGTGTGGAGATGGGGCTGATCTACTACTCTCTGTCTTGTGTCATCTGTATGCCAATCTGAGGGATGGCACAAAACATTGCTGAGCCAGAATCTTTGTAACGATTACTCACACAGTAGAAGCAACAGCATAAACCCAGACTGCTGTGTTTGGTTTCCTTTTAATACCAGTCACATTGCTGTTTTTGTTACTGTTTAATTGTGTGCTTCAACAGGCTCAGGAGCAGCTCCAAGCTGAAGTGCAGAGATATAAAGCCAAAATAGAAGATCTGGAGAAAACTTTAGCACAGAAAGGGCAGGTAAGCACTTCCTGTGTATTTTCTTTTCCTATTTTGGATCTTAACTGCTCTGCTTACAAAATACCTCGGACAATTTCAGTATAGACTTCCATAAGATGTAATGTGGCTGTTCAGTAAACAGGCAGGTCTAGCGAGTTCAGAAGCCTTGCTACAGCTTGATAGACTAATATGTTGTTATTCTGTAAAAGACAGTTAATTCCTGTATGATTTTAAAGCCTGAATATTGTGGCTCCAATTTTCAATAAACGTGCCCAACTTCATGGAGTTTGATTATTCTGTAATAGTACTGCTTCATCCAACAGGACTCACACTGGGTGGAAGACAAACAGCTTTTCATTAAGAGGAACCAAGAGCTTTTAGACAAGGTATGTTCCCAGTTTTTGCATGTTCATTCTGAATGGTAATCTGGATCCTACAATACACTTTTTGGACATGCAGTTTGGTGCTTATATGTGTAGTATAAGAATAGAATAGCATAGATTAATATGGCCAGGATAACACATGGAAAGACAAACCCTCTCCAGCTCTGCGTAGGCACTGTTGTTGCTGGCAGTTGCTGAGGCAGCAGCTCTGCTGGTAAGCTCCAGCCTGAGAGCTGGAAGCTCTGCTCCATTCTGGCTCCGACGTGCAGACCTTTGTGTTCCAGTAGCATTGCAGTGAAGAGGCTGCTGCTGCTGCTGCTGCTGCACTGGCAGGATGTTTTGAGCTTAGCTTTTGGGTGTGAAACAGCAGTAGAAACGCAGTCAGCCTCTAACGCTAGGACCCTTTCATACTCCCTAGTCCCTGTGCATTCTCTATATTTTTCAGGGCTTAAAGTCATTCCTAGGTCCAGTGGAACTTGTACTGCTCAGTCCTGTGGTACATTTAGGAATACCACCTTGTTGTGTGTGTGTGTATATATATTTGTATGTATGTATATATATTTTTAATCGTGGAATATAAGGATACGAGGGACCTCAACTTGCATACCACCAACAGTAACAGTAGTGGCTGTACATATGACTGCCGTTAGCAAGAGGCCATAACTCCAGGTCTCCTGCTGTCTTTCACCTCCCCAGATGAGGTCTTTTAGCCTGTGTTCCTCCCCTTCTGTAAACACACCTAATAAATCTCCAGCCCTGTGCTATCCTTCGCCACCCAGACAAACTGACCCATGGGGGCTCATTGGACCTCAGTCTTACCATACTCCCTAGCTGTCTTTGTCTGGACCCTATTGAGACAACCTGACTGCAAAATACATGTGCAGGCGCTGGCTGGAGACCTGCGGAAGAGAGCAGGCTGAGGAGCTAGTGGTGGAGTTGTCCAGAACAAGCAAGCTGTAGACAGTTGTCCAATGGGTGGTATTTAAGTCTATCTGCTAACTGACAGAACTACTCATGTGGAGATGCTTGCCATGCAGTTCACACAAGTGCTTGCATGGGGTGGGATGGCTGCCCCGGTAACTTCCTCCACAAAGACAGCTCTCCCTGCATGCCATCTGTTCTTCATGTACTACACACTGGGAGTCTCTGATCTAGCCCAAGCTTTTCTCCAAGGCAGCTGTTTCTGTGTCATTCCTGATAGACACTTATCCAACCTGTTCCCAGAGTCATCAACAATGTCTCCACATCTCTCCCCAGACAGTCTATTCCAGTGCTTTACCATGAGAGCAGTATGTTTAATAGCTAATGCAGACTAATCTAGTAGCTAACCTGACACCTCTGTAGAGTTAACTTCCCTGCTGATCTTCACTAGGATTGGATTCTTTTAGGAAAACCTCCAGCCTAAGCATTTTATGATGTTCAGGAAGTTGAGGAGCAGAAGTTCACCTGTAAACTAAAGACTCACTGAGGTAAAACAGCAAGTAGTGAATCATCCTTAGAGTTTGGATTTTGCACAGCCTGTGCTACCTCAACTACTACTCGCCAAATATTCAGTGTTTCTTGTAACAGTCACACAGATCCTGAATTTACATATTTCTATTAGATAGAGAAACTGGAAGCAGAAAACAACCGTCTGCAACAGGAGCTGCAGGATGCCCGAGACCAGAATGAGCTGCTGGAGTTCCGCAACCTTGAGCTGGAGGTGATGGATGAACTCGTTACAGTAGAGCTGGTAGCAAATTAAACTGATACACTTGCACTGGACACCAACTTTAATCAAGTGTTTACACAAGCATTGTAGTGATACAACAGAGTAACAAATCAGGCCCAGCATTTTTAATTGTGAGCTGAAGTATGTCAGCTCTAATATCCTGGAAATAGTAAGCTCCATACTTAACTAGTTCACCTCTCTCTGAACTAGGTGCCCAGTGTTCATAGATAAGCTTAGCTGATTAATGTCACCATGGCTTTTAGTTACCACACCTGTGGATATGGTTTTTCTAGTACTTTGGAGGAGTCTGTTGTCAGCATGCTTTGTTCTTATTGCTGGCCTAGAGTCTACTAAAATCAACAGAAATTAATTACATTTAACCAAATAAGCAAGGCTTAAACCCCATCCTCATGTACTTTGTTCAGGGCTGCATCCTGGTTCACAGATAAGATCTCTCCTGAGAGTAGGCATCCAGTGTTTGGGGTTGGTTTTTTTTTTGTTGTTTTTTTTTTTTTTTTTTTTTTTTTTTTCATTTCATGAACCTGAGCAGGTCTTGGAGGAGAAAGAAATGTTGAGTGTACTTTTATCTTTAATAGCTGAAGAGTAGAGTGTTCCTCTAAGAAGTCAGAGACGCAGGTACAGTTCCCTCTTCAGGGTCTTCAAAGCCCTGTTTCCCCCTATGATAACTTACTGCTGATCTATAAATTATACTCGCTTTGTTCTTTTCCCCTCTTCCAGCAAGGGTGATGAGACAAGAGTTCAAGTTTCATTGAGAGTGCTGCTGTGAGGAGAAGTGTACCTCTCTAGCCCTGTGCTTGAAGGACTGGAACTGTTTGAAGTTTAATTCAGCAATGATCGATGAAATTGCATAAGCAGTTGTAAGAGAAAGTATCAGATCCAGGGCTGTTGTCTTCCAGTACCACACCTATGGGGGTAAAAGGGTTGTACCTTGTCTCCTCTGACCCAGCAAATCTTGAATTCTTTTCTCTGTGGCGACTTGGCTGTGAGAGGAGAGGGGGGCTGTCCTACCCAAACCAATCTGTACTGGGTGATTAGAGCACTCCTCGTTGCAGAGGAGAAACATGCATGTTGGCTCCTGCGGCGGAGGGAGCTGGAGCCAGGCGTGCGACAGCCCGCAGGGTGCTCCGGCTCTGCTGGGAGACGCCTGCAGATCCCCGGGGCCACTGGTGTGGGCTGGGCTGTGCTCGGGGCTGGCGATGCCAGTGCTGCCGCCCTGCTGTGAGTACCTGAGGACAGCCAGGGTACAGGGCCAAGGTGCCCAAGGAACATGGGCTCCCTGGATAATGGTTTGCAACGGCTTCCGTCCTATTGATTCCTGAGGCACGTTTAATCTCTCTGGACCTCACTTTCCTGCCACTGTGGTGGGGATAAGAGACGTTTTATACAGGTGAATGTGGTCTTGCTCCTACAGCCTTTATCATCATTCTTGCCACTGCTGGCACATGTGAAAAGCCAACAGTGCCTGCCTATGTGCATACAGTGCTTGGCCTGGAGTTGTCCTAATTTGTGTCTGGAGGCTGTAGGCCCTAGCACAATGAATAGCAACAGCCTATCTGCCCACTTGCGATCACCGTCACTTTTGCAGGCACCGTACATGTTCCCTGTTGAGCAGCTCTCCTCATGACCTGTGTTAGGTAGGAAAGACCCCACAGGCAACACTGGAGATTGATGCAGGATCTCCAGAAGCCTCTGCAGGTGGCCAGAGGACTGGGTCAGACATCGATCTCCCTCTTCCCAGACTGTCCCCGGTTACAGATTCTTGTTATGAGTGCCAACTGACAAAAACTTCCACCTGGTCTTTGCTCCAGTATAAGCTGGCTTATTTCTCAGTTGTTCTTTGCAGTTGCTGTCCAAGGCCTTATATACTTGACATTCAGAGCTTGTAGGTAACACAGAGCCTTTCCTGGCTTTCATGAATCAGTGCCGTGACAGATTTGTCCCTTATTTATAGAACTTTCCCACAGTTTTACCTGACAGCTGTGTCTCCATATGACATGGAACTTGACTGATCAAGTGAATTACATGTTCATAAACCAAAAATGTATTTGAAAGTGAAATTTGATCTTCACTTCTGTGCTTGCCTGCATACCTGAAAGGGATGAGAAATAACATCTTGAAATTTTTATTTTTGTCTTTGATCTTTTAAAACTGGACAAATGTTTGTAGATTTTATGCAATGAAGTTGTATAAATAGCTAAATTGATCAACTTTTTTGAACTTACTACTTTCCACAGATATTAGAACATACAACATACCAGGATGAGCAAATGTGTAATCTGAGTATCCTAGTAGTCTTAAGTCAAATACCTGTTTCTAAAGGCAGTATTTACAACAATATATAGTTGCTCAACACTTCATTAAGCAAATCACTTGAGTCTTAGCCAGGTGACAGCCTTTCCACAGACAATTTGCAAATTGACATAATTAATCAAATAAATAATCTCCTGTAAAATAATTAGCTTGGGTTTAGGATCCTATCCCACTTGGCACACTGTTTTTCAGACTAGGTCTAAATGTTTCTTTCTTAGACTTGTAAACTGAAGAGCTTGGCTTTGTGAAGCATCATATAAACAGTAGCTATGGCATTTTAATGAGTTGTGTATGCATCTCCTTCATTCTAATATGTTGTCTGGCGTCTTCTCAATTTATTTTCAGGAAAGAGAGAGACGGTCCCCACCATTTAATCTCCAGATTCACCCATTCTCAGATGGTGTGAGTGCTCTACAGATCTACTGCATGAAGGAAGGGGTTAAGGTAGGTCAGTTTTATAAGGCAGCACTTCTAATTACAGGAGTGGTGGGTGCTGCCTATATAGCCCATTACATTCACCTCTGCTAATAACTCCACTAAACTTTAAGCATTTAAACTTAGTCTAATGTAAGAGTGTGTGATGACTGACACAATTGAATTGGACTCATACTTTTCAAGATAATGATAAAATCTGGCTCAAAGGCAACTGAAAACTGTGATGCATTTCCATGGGATAAAACAAAATGGTCGATTTTAACATGGTTTTTAGGAGGGACAAATATTGCAGCCATGATAAAATGTGCATGTCATGCCTTTACCTTATTCTCTCTTTGCAGGATGTCAGCATCCCAGACCTCATAAAGCAGTTAGACATCCTAGGTGATAATGGGGTAAGTTAAAGTGGGAGATATTTTCCCTTTACAAGCTGCACTTTGTACAGCAGAGTAAGTGAAATCTATAATTATCGTGAGTATTTTCTAAGATACTTGTTAAATTATATAATATCAGAACAATTCATTTAAGGAGTGTTTATTTCCGTAAGTTACGGATTTGTGAGATTTCAATAGTCTGAGAACTACTAATGGAGTAGCAGCTTTAACATCCGGTTTAGCAGACTGGGAAGAATGTCCAAGGCCGCTGATACTTTGAACTGGGCCTGACTGCACTCCAGTCATTTGAGGAAAGCACGTGAATTAGTTTGGTAGTCTGAGCCAACCACATCTTCATCAGGACTAGGATTCCTCTGCAAATAGTTTCATAAATAGGCAAGAATTAAATCCCCTGTGGCTTTCTAAGTGGGCATTACTGCCCACTTTAGTCATGCATGTGAAAGAGATCATCCTCTATCTCTGGCCAACATTAGATATGTTTTAAGAAAGTGTATAAGAAATAAAAATTAAGGATCATGATTGTCTATTCACGTGCTGGTGTAAATCAGCATTATTTTCACAAAAGCTTTAATGGAAATTCAGCTTTGTAGAACTAGCATGAAGACAAATGGGTGTAATTTTGGTTCACATTTCTCATAAGGTGCAATGGAATTAAAACATAATAGTTAGTCCATATCAGGCAGAAAGGCAAAAGCAGTGTTCTTTTTAATATGTTAACAGACTCTGAATGTTTTGATGGGAATAGGATACCCAGTACTACAGGGATCCCCTGAAAAGTGTAGACCTACTCTGTAGCCTGTATTATCTTCATTCGTGCAGGAAATTGCTGCCAATTTTTTTCTTCCCTCTCTTTTTCTTCATAGAATTTAAGAAACGAAGAACAAGTGGCCATAATTCAGGCTTCCACTGTATTGTCCTTGGCAGAAAAGGTAAATTTGCTCTTCTCATGTTTTATCTAAGGCCTCATCTAACACTGGAAATTTTCTGCTCTGTTGTTGTTAATATTGTCAGACTTTCTAGTGTAGGAAGTGATTCCCCAGGTAAAGTAAACTGTGCCAGCACAGTCCCAAACAGCTTGCTAAAGCAGCAAAAATACTAAACACAGCTGGCCCAAGCTCTGAAGTCAAAACAACTGCAAATACACAAAGAATGTCAAATGAAACTTGCAACTGTAAACTGAATGAGAAACCATCAGACATTTAAGCCATAATTTGTTATAGCATGGGATTTCTAGTCCTGAGATTTCCAAAGCTTCTGAAGGGATATGTATGCAAAATTGCCACTGAAAGTATGTGACTTAAGTTCCTTGTTTTGGAAATTAAAAAGAAAGTGAGGGTTGGTTAAAATTGCTTTCTGTGGCTCAAATGCAGCACACAATTTTGTCAACATGATAGCTTCCAAGGATTCTGCTCAACAATTCCTCCTCTGCAAAGAGAATTGCTGTCTACCCAGCTAAGCTGGTTTTGAGATGCTAGAGACCCATTGTCGGCCCTTGTCCATAGGATGAAATGAGTTCCCTGTCCATCCAAGGCAGTGTGCTTTTCCATCTTCCAGTTATGCGGTAATGGTGATCCTCTTGCTTCTTCTCTGTCAAGTGCTACCTACAGACATTGTGGCTGCCCCTGTCACAGGGGAACAGCCTCAAGATGGGCCCAGAACTAGCAATAGGTTACTAAAAATAGACGAACAAGATGCTGTAGATGTCCCACTTGCCACTGCCCATGTGCCTAGAAAACACAGCAGGTTACAGCTCTCATTGTCTTCCCTCCAGTGGATCCAGCAGATTGAGGGAGCTGAAGCTGCTTTGCATCAGAAGATGATGGAACTGGAAAGTGATATGGTAAGCAAACTTTAATACACATTTTAGGGGCAAGACACTGCGCATGTCACATTTACTTGGTGTGCCAAAAGATAACTAAAAAGGTCTTTTGGCAAATTAAGCATGCAGGCTTTCTCTGATTATTGGTGAATCCATAAAATTTTTACTAGTCTGGTTCTCATGCAACAGCGGAATAACATAGAAGCAGAAACAGTGGAGGTTTGAAAACTTTCCCTTCCTTTCCATGAGGATGACTCAGTTTATTAATAACTCTGGAGGGCTCAAAGGTTGCTTGGTGTTTTTGAGATGTAAATAACCGCACCTTTTGTCTCATAAGATTCACAGTCTAAACATTAGCTGTTGTATTACATTTTATTCAACACTGGTATGTGGGAAACTAAAGAATTATCATGCTCTTTTGTTTCATTACATTTTAAGCCCATACCATCCTAAAGGCAAAACATTCACAGCTGAAGTTGCTGTAGCACCAGTAAAGTTAGTACCTTACTCTATTCTTATCCTAGTTAATGGAAGTAAGCTACAAGATGAACAAGTATAACTACAAGAGTTGGATAGCTGTAGTGGTTTACATTCTGTTCCTATGGTATGTCTGTACTTGAGTCAAATCAGCATAAGGTAGGCTGAGAAGTTAAGGCACAGCAGCTTCCCCCAAATAATGTGAATGTGAATATGCCTGGTTTTAGTTCCTGTTTAGTTTATTGCACTTTCACTCTTCTTCCAAAGTAAGAGAAAGCAGAAAAGTAGTTGTCCATGATGCCAGGGGAGGTAACTTTAGAAAAATCACACAGAAACCCCTAAATTACACTACTGAAATGCCAAACGGTATCACTGAAATCAAGAGAGAGGATGGATTTAGTTCCATGTAGATCAGATGTATTATCATACAAAAGCAATCCACAGCTATTTTCCCTTCTTTTCTAGCTGAGTCAGATAATAACAACTCTGCGGAGAGTCAGTTTAAGACCAGTCTCCTTGTCCTGCCTGTGTCAGATATCTGTAGTTGATTTAATACAACTTCCCAAAGTACTTTTAAGTAACTAATTCATTTTTCTGTCCAAATGATTCTTCATTGCAGGAGCAATTTTGCAAGATAAAAGGTTATTTGGAGGAAGAATTAGACTACAGGAAGCAAGCTCTTGACCAAGCATACATGGTATGTACAAAGGAAATTTTACAGCACATATTGGCCAGCGCTGTGACAGGACACAGACTCCTGTTGGATCAGGAAGAGAGGTTTTTGCTTTTTTCTTAGTATCTATCTTTGTTTTTTCCCGTTCTTCTAATGCACTACCATGCAATCCACACAGCTTCAACACAACACCTAGCTTTTTCATGTTGCAAAAATGCAGATCTCCTGAAGTCTGGAACTCTTTTGTCAGTTAAAGGCAGATAGTGCTTATTAATGTTGGCTTGTCCAACTGGAGTCAGTGCAACCAGCTGGAACTCGGATCTGGAATCGTGGCCGTCTTGCACATGTCATAGCAGGAAGACAATATGCCACAAAAAGCAAGAGTTCCTGCTCTAAACACTGCTATATCAAATTCTGATACATAGGTTTGATAACTAGCTGTGCAAGTTCATCATGTTTGGTTTGTCAAGTTAATGAGAACGCTCATTGATTAGCAGGATTAAGAGCAAAGTAGTCTGACAGTGGCCTCCAATCTTTCCTCTTTTGTTTTTTAGCACAATGGGTCAAAATTCTAGAATTGGTGAAATATTCATCTTTACACTTATAAAATAGGTATGAAAATTTTATCCAACTCCTAATTATGTCTGTAACTGCTTAAAAAGTCAAAGTGAGGGATTTCAGTAAAAATTAAGATTAAAATATTTAAAAAATGAAAGTTCATATCCTTTTGTCAAAACACTGAACCATTTTGAGTTCTGTTTTTCACATTTTTGCACACTTGAGCACAGGGACCACCTCTCGTGCAGGTTCCTGAATCTGCCACTAACCCCCCCCAGCTCCCACTGTGTTTTAAACAATGTTTCATCTCTAATTGGCTTTTGGTATTGCATCAACCAGAGGATCCAGGAACTTGAAGCCACCTTGTACAATGCTTTGCAGCAAGAAACGGTGATAAAGTTTGGGGAACTACTCACTGAAAAACAGCAGGAAGAGCTAAGGACAGCAGTAGAAAAGCTAAGACGTCAGATGCTGAGGAAAAGCAGAGAATATGATTGCCAGATTCTTCAGGAGAGGATGGAGCTGCTCCAGCAGGCTCATCAGGTAAGAAAAAGGAACCACGCACATGCGTATCTAGTCAGCTTTGCTTCATAAGAACATAAGCTGAGGTCAAATGTTGGCAAGCTCCAAGTCATGAGGGAGCCTGGCATCTAGTTTCTTGAGTTGTTTCATACTTTGTGTCTTTACTGTGTGTGCACAAACACATGTGATGCTAGCTTGTGGAGGATTGTTTTGGCATGTTTTGAGTCTTAAAATTCCAAACTAAAGTTTTCATCCAGAATTCTGTCCGCATGAATCTAGCTTTGTAATAAAAATGATCATCCTTAGTTATTGGACTGGACACAAGAGGAACTGTATGAATGTTTCTGGCTGGTGTTACACAGGAGAGCTATCTGTTTTTCCAGACACTTGTGCTCTGTCCCTCCGTTATATTTCACTGCTGAGATATTGTACTACATTTTGCGTTCAAAGACCAGTATTTCCTGGTCTGCAAGCTGTGAGGTCCTGGAGCAAAATGGCAAACGGTCACAGCATACCGATATTAATGTGACAGCTGCACAATGAAACAAAACTTACTCAAATGTTTATGGGAATAAGAGAGAAAGCATATGCCCAGTGGTTGGGGTTTCTCGTTCACAGAAAGACTTAGTTTTCACAGTCCTGCCTGATCCCGAGTTAAAGACTTGAGACTGGTCCACCCTTATTTCTTCTTACTAGGCCTTTGCAGCGTGAGGAGCTTCTTGATTTCAGCCATGACCGCTGCCCTGATTAACACTGCCACAGCAGTTCTGGCTTCTTTGAACAACTCTTAGCCAGCCTCAGTTGCAGATGGGCTTGGGAAAGGCTGAGAGGCAAGGAAAGGAAGAGGTAGTGTTTGAAAGCTGCCATAAGCTAGTCGTCTCATCCCCAGACAATTAGGAAGACGGTCACAGGGGCACCATCTGCTCTCCAGGTGCCAGGGCCTCCAGGTGTCTCCTGGTTTGCCTCGCTGGATCTCTGCTGTTTGCTAGCCAGCTGTCTTATTCCCTGACTAAATAGAGAAAAGATACCGAGATTCAAGGCCTCATTTTCTGTTATCTGTTCTGTGGGATCTGTCTTCTGAAGGGGCCAAAAGGTTAACTCATGTTACATAATTTTTCTAGAAGTACCTAGCTCTGTTAAAAAAAAAAAAAAAATACACCTTGTCTATAAGTTACATATATCCCGCTCACCACAGAATCAATGCTTCCATAGTATTGTATACATTTATCATTTCAGATCTAATTATAATGCTTTAATCCTCTTTCAACACATCAAACTGTGAGGAATCTTAATGAATCGTGATATAATTCTAAAGAGTATAACCATGATCTTACGCTTTCCATCTATTTAACACAGGATTAATATAAAATAGATACTATGAAACAGATCCACTATTGATATTAATGTCCAGCATTTGAGGATACAGTCAGATATATGCAGTAGCATATTTTGAGCAGTTGTACACATGGTAAAGTTGTGGTTAGGCCAGGTTAGTGGATGGAGTCATGGTACTACACAAGACTATCCCTGCCAAAGAAATGGATTTGTTAATTTGTAGGCTTTTGGCACTTGGAACATTAAGTTACTTGTTCAGCGGAGCAAATTTACTGAGAATTTAGTCTAGATGCTTTCTTTTCTGATTTCCAGAGGATCCGAGATTTAGAAGATAAAACTGACATCCAAAAGAGACAAATTAAGGATCTGGAGGAAAAGGTTGGTTCTGCTATGCTTCTGAAGCACGCTGATCAACTTTTTTGAAAGTAATGACCTAGTTCTCTTGAACTACATTACCTTTTTGTTTAGCTGAATCAGCTGGACCTGTTGTTGTTGGTCTACTGTGCTTTCTTTTCAATTTGTGTTTCAGTATATACAGACTTTAATCTTAAGAGTCTCCTCCACAACATTTCATTTTAGGAAATAAATGCCAAACACTTTTAATTACAGTGGATGATACTGTACCAAATGAAGAAGCCTTTACTTGACTGTTAAATGCTGTGTTGGTAGACAGGCAATACTTCCACTAAAGGCAAGGTGAGGCTAGCAGGCAGGAAGGACTGAATGAAACTGAGTGAAGATCTGAAGATTGTCCTTATCTGGCAGGACTAGGGAACTCAGGTTCTCATGCTGTCCTCTTTATTGAAGCTTGTAATTGACTATGCAGTATAAGTATTGCACCAGAATGTTGCCCTTAAACTGAACTGTCAAAGAACTATATGTGCACATTCTTTATATATTTTATATATATATATATATATATATATACACACTCTCTCTCTCTCTCTCTCTAAAAACATGCACTGCATTTTTTTGGTGAGTAAGGCCAACTCTGTCACACTGAGTTTTGCTACTTGTACCTAGGTTAGATAGGATTGTTGAAAAAAGATCATAGCATGGGCACAGTGTACTGCTACCAATAATGTCTTTTCTAGAAATGCCAGACTGGTGTAAGATGCATCTCCAGTGGAAGCCTTGCCAATGTACTTATATTAGTAAATATCAATGTCCATATGTAAACTATAATATGAAATAATGGCTATATTAGTACAGTGACAGTAGTACTAATGAGCCCTTTCAGTTTATATGCATGTTCCTAAAGGGAAACAAGTGGGCATAATGCAAAACTTGATACACATAATTCTTTCTACTTTTCTTTCAATATTTTTGTGCTACAAGGACTCAGTGTCTTTCTTTCTAATATATATAACTTGGAAAAATAACAGGTGATAATCTGTGGTGAAAATAAAAAATCAAAGCAAAACTTATGCCATGGTCAAATGGAGACCTTGAATAGGAGACTTCTTAGTGTCAATTTTCAAAAGAGCTTTTGACTCACAAAAATTCTCATCTCCTAGATGTGAAAGACAACAACAAAGACAATGCATTCATGATTCAAATGAGACATCCAAAAATAGATTCTTAAACATTTAATGGTTAGGGTTTGATACTATGTGTATGTGTTTGTGTTTGTGTGTGTGTATATATATATATTTCCAGGCTATTTCCAGCATGGATTGCAGGCACTGTTTTTTAATGCACTTGAAACTATTACCCATGCTGGTTTTGATATCCAGCTTTGTGAGTTCAGTCAACCCATGGTGGTTCATACTGGCAGTTATACCTTGGGCTTTCAATATGGTGCCAATTGTAATTCATCACCAAAATTAATGAAATCTGTTTTCTAAGCCTGGGAGGTGGTATGGTACTTACAGAAGTAACTAGGGAAATACAGTGTTTTCTGAATGCGCATAGTTATTCTAATAGTCCTACAGAGCACAAAAATAATCCTGATGCTTACTATGCCATGACCTTTAGTTTTTACACAATCTTCTTTTTCTTCTGCAGTTTCTATTTCTATTCTTGTTCTTCTCTCTTGCCTTTATTCTTTGGCCTTGATGTCAATGTGCCTCTTGGAAAGGTAAGACTATTTTATTTCTTTCCTCAAAGCTAGCACTTCTTGCACAGAGCTGAGGATCGCATCCTTGTGTGTTCTTGTGTATGTCTGGAGTCAGAGAATTCAGGAGGTCGTTGTCAGTTTGGAATAGTTCATAACAAAGGGTCATCACACTACTGAGTTGCCACAGGGAGTTGCAGTCAGACCAACACCATCCAATGAACTTGAAAGTGAATTGTCACAGCTTGCTGGTGATACTATGCTATTCAGAATTGTAAAAATAAAAGCTAAGAAGAATTTCACACTATCAAACAGCCAAGAGAATTACAGGTGAAACTTGATGTTTGCAAAGTGATGCAGATGGAAAACAGTTATAAATCTCAACCATATGCACACTATGATGGGCTCTGAACTGACATGCAGGAAATAGATCAGGAGGTTATAATAGGTAGAGCTTAGTGCCCAGAAGTAGGAGAGAAAGAGAAGAGGGCAAGGAAGAATGATCAGCTGCTGAGAGACAGGAAGAGGGAGACAGAGATGGAAGGATTTTTCTGGCTCAGAAAGTGAGACATTGTTAAAAGGAGGTATGAGAGAGGTCTAGAAAATTTGTCATAGAATGGATGGATAGATTGCTATCGTTCACTGTCTCCTCCAGTACAAGCAATTATTATGTAGTAAGTTTAAAGTAAACAAAAATTGATAGTTAATGATGTAGGATTTAAAGAAGTCTTTGCCACAGCATACTTAGCAGCTGAAAGTTCAGAGTTCATAAAGCAATGTGAAGATGAGGAAATAAATCAGGTAACTATAATATGCATGGCCTTCGCATCTTTCCCTCTGTGCCTAGCCACTTTCAGAACCAGGATGCTGGGCTAGGAGGATCTTCATTTGGATCCAGGATAACAGAAGTAGAATGCAGCCTAGATAATGTTATGTTAAAGACTCAAGAACATGTAATGACAGATCAAAATTTTCTGATTTGGGGACAGACCCATACCATTAAATTTCTCACTGTATGTCTTGGCTCTGGCTTGAGCTATGTCAATGAATAAATTCTTCTGCCCTGCACTTGAGGCAAGCTGAGAATACAGTTGTGTGTGAAAGATGTTTCGCCATGCCTGTCCACCATTTGTATTAGCCCAGCCTTTGTTTCCAGGTGCGATTCAAGGTATTGATTATAACCCAAGTGGCATGGGTCCAGTTTGGTGAGTTTTCCTCTTCCTTCTAAGGAAGCTTTCTTTCAGCTAGATCAAGGATTTCTTTTGCAGTTCCGTGCTGATGCAGAGACAACTCTCAATTAGCCACATCAGCTGGAATCTACTGCCTCCTTGGCTGGCCAGACCTCAAAATGAATGTGTTTATGGGCTGAGGCAGCAATATATATGGAGGTTGGGCTGAATAGGGAATGAACCATAGGACATGGTTTAGTGCACATGGTTGATGGTTGGACTCAATCTTAAAGGTCTTTTCCAACCTAGATGATTCTATGATTCTAAAGAATCAGAGGAATGTGGACAGATCAGTGATAACAGCTTTTGTAAACAATGGCCAATATCATTATAGAGTTGTTGCTATTTAAAACATACTGCCTTGATCCACTGAACATTAAACAGATTAAGGTATGACTGCATACTTACTAGTGCTCCTGCCACAGGATTTTGGGGAACCATGACACAGCACAGCAGCTGTGAAATGTTCTGAGTGGCCATGACTGGTGAAAATTTGATTTTACAGTTTCTTGCTTATTCATAGTGGGGAAAAAAAATCAGAAGGTCTTCTGCAACAGCCAAATTATGTATAGGCTAATTTTAAGAAGCTAAAATTTTCACAGTACACAGTAGTAGCAAGTAATTTTATATGACTCTGTGTTTTGCTGTACCACAGAATCATGAGTCCAGAACAAGCAGCCAACCTAGTGGGAGAGTCCAAAAAAAAAAAAAAAAAAAACCACCAAAAA
>VYZV01044222.1:82748-106717 GCA_013401275.1 Pandion haliaetus | reverse complement strand
AGCTGCGGGCGGGAGGCCGGTTTGCGTGAAGCAGAAGCACACCGCTTTGGAAGAACACTTGGTAGAAGCTCGTCGGCCTGAAGAGGAAAGCCAAAGCAGTAACGGCAGTGGTGGACAGCAGAAACGTGTCTCTGCCAGACTTCGCCATCCTCGGGTGCTGGTGGTATTTTCCACTGTCATTCCCAAGCACTAAATACAGTTCGCGTTCCAGGTCATCCCCCTCCCCCCCATCTCTGCAATTTCTCGGCTTAAAATGAACTTTAAATGGTCATCGATTACAGTACGACTCCTGTATATGAGAGAGAATGAAGTGGCTGTCACAGAGTCTCCTGTAAGCACTGGGTGAAGCGGAGATACCCCGCCAGCTAAGCAAAACTCCTGAAAATACGAGTCAGGTCTGTCAGGAGGAAAGATAACGACTGTCAAATTCAGGCTTTGCTCTTGCTGTGTGGATTAAAACTTCCACTCAAAATACGTACTGAGCTGTTTTACCTGCAAGGGTAATGAAAAGTGACCTTCTTTGGGAGACAGAAGAACCACAGACTAGAAAACTAAATTTTCTTCCATTACATTTTAACCCTGGCAAGGGTTATGATTTGGGAAGTAAGCTTTTTCACAAGCACTTACTTCCAGAGGAAATGGATGAACTGCAGTTGCTGAACTCTTAGCTTCCATTTTCGCATATCAGCAAAGCATCCAGGAGGAGCAAGAAATGTCTCCTCTGCCATTTACAAGGGGTGCTGGGGCCAAGTCCTTCTGTTCTCTTCTTCAGAGCAAACATTTGCTGTTTATAAAACCTAGTCCACGCAATCAGACCAGACAGCTCGGCAAGGAAGAAAAATCTTTCCCAGCCAATTCTACTTCAGCTTTGCCAGCAGGAACACGAAGAAAAAGAGAAGCAGTCAAAGCCCAAGCTACAGCAAGCACTGGGAACCCCAAGTTCACATCGCCACACTAGGGCCCCTTCTAACACCCACCGTTCCCAGCCCCTACCAGGCCCTTACTTTCACAGTATTCCTGTTCTGAATGACTAGCTTCTTGCCTGTTCAGTGTGCGGGGACTTCACCTCACTGCTTAAGCCTTGTCCGCTTTACCAGAGATGTGCACGGTAAAGGCGGCAGTGCCTTAGAGCAGGCGTACCAATTGCCATACTGATCAATACAGCCGCTTAGCTCCTCTCTGAAATAAGCCACCCAAGGTGTCAAAAGGCTAGCTTCCTCTGAAACGTCTCTTTTTGCAAATGTTCGTGGCCCACCAGCCGCGTAAAGGGGCTGAACTGCTGTGGTGAAGGTATCCTGCAGCTGGTCACGGTACGGCCGTGCCAGCAGACACCAGCAGCAGGAATTCATGGGAGGAAGTTTAAGGATAAATCCTGGGTGCAGCACGCTCGTGGGTTTGCACAGACTGCTCTTGTTCAGGAGAACAGGCTGGACTTGTCCCATCTCCACTGAGGTTTTCATTTTGAAGAATCTTCATGATCGGAACTGGGGCAGCAGTGAACAGCAGTGCTTTTATTGCATTTGTTGTCAGAGAGACAAAATATTATGCAGCCCTGCTCGGGAAGCCCATAATCCCAGCACAGTTCTTGGAAGCTGTGCACACTACAAAAAAAGTCCTTTTGGAAGGAAATTGCCAAGGAAAGTCTCGGAGGGGAAATGGAAAGCACATTTTGAAAGTGCAGTTGTAGCCACGTGTTTACATCTATCCCATCTTTTTACACTCAAATCCCCAACAAATCTGAGCTAAAGAATATTATATTGCCACAGAATAGCCCAGTACATGAATGTATTGTTTATTTTAAAAAAACCCAAACACATTAATTATCTTTCCCAAGATCCACTGCAGCGCGTATCTTTAAAGTGTTCTTAGAAGACTGAAACACATTAAATGGGTCCAAGACACAGAAATTTGGATCTAGATTTAGATCTCTACTATTCTAGAGTTCAAAAGTGTTCATCTCCAACACCCTTGCACAATAATCTTCAAATAATGAATGAAGCAACGTGAGCCAAGCAGTCTCGTTTCCTTTGGCTAGAAAAAATGGAAAGGGCATTAAATATTAAAATGCACTAATTCAGATTAAATCAAAGGGAATAGGTACGCATATAAAATAGATGTGCACTACAGGACCTGTGGAATAAGCCTAGCTTTTTTTGTCCAGTGAAACCAACATGGTGAGGGCATGGGTCTGCACTGTGAATACATCCAGGTAGATAAACACTGACAGAGAGAGGGACTTCTTAGCTGAAGGGCAAAGTTGACAGAAGAAAGAATGCGTACAAACTAGCTGTGGTTGGTTAGAAATTAGAAAAAATTTCCTGGCTCTACTGTTCTACTGCGCACTACTCTATCTAGTGAAGTAAGATCCTGGAGAGTCCTCGAGGGGGTACTGCGAGTCGTAGAACTGGAAGTCAGAGAAACGCTGACTGTTTGTCTACAGTGTAAGTGTTGCTCTAGCGATCGCTTCTCTGGAGCCTCTCCTGTGCCCAGAATGTCATTACTGAAACAAGCCGTGAGCCGTGATGCATTTGGGAAAGAACGGGCCATATTTGATGTCGTACTGCTCACACACAAGGGGAAGAGTGTTTCATCCACTAGAAGGCAGTTGCTCCAATGTCAACAAGAGTAGATGGGTTCCAACTAGTTGCCTGCATATGGTCTACTTGGGCTTTGCTGTTCCTAATGCGTGTATGCATATGACAAATATCCTCATCACTACCACTGTCTCCCTCTACAGTTCTGACAACTGTGTATAGGTTAATGATTGAACCTATATAGAAAATGAATTCATTTTTAAGACTTCCAGTTGGCCCCTTGAGCTCACAGTTGAAACTCATTAGTGGAACAAGTGTGGTGTTGGCAGGCTAGGAAAGTAGCTCTGTACCCCAGAATTTCCAGATTCCACATGAGCATCGGACCCTGCCGGCCTGCGAAGGGCTGCTTTGCTTCACTGGACTTTTTCATTTAAAATATCAGCAGTGTGCTAGCTGGCCATGGCTGCTGCAGAAATTCTGCAAACCGTATTTCCCTCTAGATGTCTGTCAGCAACCTCCTGCTGTTGTCCGACAGAAGCAGCGTGGCCGGCTCAGAAAGACTTTGCAGATCCTTCCCAGATAAAGTGGTGGAGTGTAGCTTGTGCCAGTAGGAAATATCCCCTCTGCCAAATGAAGCACAATAAGGCTACTGCTGTGCAGCTACACAGCTATCAGACTAGGAGAGTCATTTACTCTTTTAAAACTTTGTAATAAAATTAGAAATATATTTCAGGCAGGGTGCTGCTTATTGGACCCAGATCAGTAGGGGTATAGGAAAGCTACCATGTGAACTCCGAGCCTGAACTTCTGCTGATGTAAACCAGGAGGACTTTGCTGAAGGAATGCAGCTACGGTGCAATGAAACCAGCATCCTGACCTGATGCAACTCAGAATGGCAAGCCTAGGTGTCAACACTTGTTATGTCTGATTTTGCTGTCTCCTGTGCATGCATGGAAGCATGGCCATCCAAGAGATCATTTTTATGACAATAACAGGAACTCTGACACCAGATCTTGGGTCCAGAACTCTCTGAGTGTTTCTCTGGGACAGCTGCAAGGTGTCGCCAGCTACAAGACAATAGAAGGGATGGGACAACGCAAGGGAGTCCCAGACTATCCATACTATGGTCAAGAGAGGGCAAGCCTTGTGTGAGCCCTGGTACGTGACAGCACTCCAACCTGTCCCCAGGTAGAAAGTACCCTAGTATGATGGTAGCCAGAATCAGGCTGCAGCTGTTTGGGCTACCTTTGAGGCATGTCCATTTTGTCCAGCCTTTAAACAGGACTTCGGTGAGTAAAGAACTGAGCCATGTTACAGACTGTGCATCTGTCAGGGGCAGGCATGGCCAGTACTCACGGCTTGTGTAAAAGGAAGCGTGACTGCACGTTAAAAGGCTTCTGTGTTGTCCCTGCAGCCCATTTGGATGGCGGTAGTTTTCCATTGTTTGAGAGATTGTCTAAACATAGTAAAAGCCCTAATAACTGGCAGTGTGCCATCTGCTCTGTGTCGAGGGGGCTGCGTCCCTGAACATGGCAGAAAAATACATTCCAAAGCCCCATTCCTGCTTGGACAGAGGAGCATCCCACAGCTTGTGCTGCACTGACAAGAGGCCATTGTGCAATGTCTGCCCTAGTGCCTGGCCACCAAGTGACAGCCATGAACAAGCTGCTTTGCACAACAAAGAAAATCCTGTGAAAACCATTTTAGAAGCCTGGAGCATGACTGAGACTAGAGATACAATGATTTCAGTGTGCACAACAGATGGAGACTTTAGAGCATGGAGCCACTAATCTATGGATTACAGACTCCCTAATTATAAACTGACACTTACCATTTCTGAGAGGCGCTACCAGCCAAGGGAGGCATCTTGCAGATCAGTGCTCAATGACTGAAAGCCATGTTAGGGATAAGTAGGGAAGGAACAGAGATTGGAAAATGTAACTGTACCAACCTTCTGCTCATTTGTGTCTTGGAGTGCTGCATGGAGTTCTGGTCCACTGCAGATCTTGAAAAGAGGACAGCAGTGCTGGAAAAGGTCTAGAAGAGTCTGGCATGCGAGCTCAAAGACACAGACCACAGTGGCACCCAAGCAGGCTCCTCAGTGACAGGCACTTTCTTGAGGACAAACTGACCATCAGTCGGTCATTCACACATTTCTCAACGTAAACAGGGCAGCCTGTAAGAACCAATTACAAAGTCGGATCTTCAGCACCTCCAGACGTGAACCTCGATATTAACCATAATACTAATCCCAGTATGGTCCTATCTTATTGACTCCTGACCTTGGAGCAGATGAAAACTCATTATTCCTGCTACTTTGTGCCTAATTCTATCCCAGTCAGTCGTACAACAAATCATACACTGAGATCTACAGATCCTACAAAACTGGACCCTGATATTTACTCTAGCACTGCACTTAACTGATCTCTTTGAACCCTGGGACACAAGAAGTAAAGCAATCAGCAACCAAGCAGGTGACGCTGTTGTCATTGGCATGGGCCAAACAAGGGTCATCTATAAACTAAGGTCATCGACTCTTTTATTCCATCCAGATCCCTAACCTGAAGAACAATCCTAATCCAAACTGTCAGGCTGTCCCTGTGACAGTTGTTATTTCCAGATTCAGCTACATGATAAAGTCTGGGAGAGAAAACAGCTTCAGCACTTACGAAACTGGAGGGCCCACCTAGAACCAGCAGTGCTTTAAGTCCAGAGGCCTAACGGAGACGCAATCACCCACCCTGCTTCCCATCTTACTCAAATTAATGAAAACTCATTTGTTTACTTCTGGCTTTATCCTATACCAATCTATGTAGTAAAATGGAGAAATTACCTGAGTTCCACAGCCATCGCTAAACTGAACACCAGCCGTAGCCTGGACCCTAATGCTGTACATTGCCTGAATTCCTCAGCTGCCTCAGACACAGGAAAAACACCCATATTTGAGCCAGGAGAGCCTAGCAAAAGCAGGAAATGCAAGCTCTTCGACTTTATACTCCAGTACAGCAGTATACTCATGCCTTGGGGGCATCTCTTACCCACAGAAGTAAACGTAAGGCAATTGCAGAGATTAATAACAGAACCCTGGGATCTGGCAAGACGCAGTCGTCAAATAGGTTTTCAGTGCCTCCAGTTAAAAACGCTGCCTTTAACAATCAGCCTGACTTAATTGCCCGTATGAGCTCTAGACTGCTAGGAAGCCCATCGCTCTTGCACGCACCAGGCCTCGTGCCACCGTGCCAGCGACCTGCAGCAAGCCCATGTTCCTGGGTCCCTGCGCAGCCGAACCCCGTTCGTGCACGTGCTCTGAGGCCGCTCGCTCTCGGCTCACGGATGCTGACTGCCCTGTGGGACCCGCCAGCTCCCGCCCGGCGCGGCCCTGGGCACCAAGCGCAGCACCTTCGGGGGTTCCGCCGCTGTGCCGTGCCCACGCGCCATCGCTGCCGGTGCGTCCCCAGGCTGAAACCAGCCTGGCACGACTCGTGTGCGGCGGCACGCACAGAGTGCGTCTGCCGTGCTAAATCCCGCAGGGTTTTGGGAGGAGAAGGGTCATTCTGCCTTTGGACCCAGACCAGGTTTGGTGTCAGAAGGGCGCTAAGCTCTGCCCTGGCAATACGGCACCATTGGTTTACACGTAAAATACTCTCTCATCTGGAGGAATCATGAAATTGTAATCTTACTGCTTACGTTAATGCAGATCTCATCCTGCCTGATAACATGTGGAGTAACCATCTGGCCATTGGAAGGATGTACCATGCTCTCCCCTTGCTGCAGGTGACAGAATGATTTATAAACACCAGTTCAACTGACAAATGCCACCGTGTTTCCTATGGATGGTTTTTCCACAGGTGGCTGCCTGCCTTTGTTACTCAATAGCTCCACGAGTGTCTGCAGCAGATAATCCTGACCTGGAGCTTACTCATGAAATATTAATGGAAAATTGAAATTGGACGTGCGTACTAATTATAAATTCTATTACACAGATCACATATTTTTTTTATCTAGATGGGAACATATATAGCAAGCCAAAAGAAAGTTCAAATACCAAACTGTGCATATGACTGTTATGTTATACTTTACAGTTCACAGATTAAAATTCACATAGGTATCAACTCCAAAAATGCTTTAGGTGGAAGTCTTATGCCATTCAAGCTTATAATTCACTCTGTATTAATACACATTCTCCTCAATTTTTGAGAAAATCAAACAAAAAAGAACATGCTATATTAAAAGAAAGTCATCAGCATTTAATTAAAATAAATATATTACAGCATTTGCCTGACTGTGTGAAATAGGTTTTCAAGGTCTGGCAACTAATCTGCTGAAATGAAAGCCAGCAATCACGAGAAGGGGAGTACGGTATTTGAGGTGTGCGTGCCACTGAATGGGTGAAGATTATTGCATGCGGTAGCTACTGGGAAGAATCTTGGCAAGCTGGGTTAAAAGCTGAGACTTAGTAAGTGAATCTCACTCAGCTCATAAGACAGTGTTTGTTCTGCAAATAAAGAGCGTCCAGAGCTCTCATGCCAAGCCTAAACTAAAAATCATGCAAATATACACATATATTAGATTCTGATCCTCAGAGAGCTCGGGCAGATTGGTTACTTATAAAACAAGGTGACTTGCAGGAAGAATCTGGATATTGTAAAAAAATTGCATAGCTTCATCTGGTTTCCTTTAGACTCCTAAAGCAGAGTTGCTGAGTTATTGCATTCTTGTTTGATGTCCTACATGAAATCATATTATTAAGGCCAGAGGCACAGCTGACTTCTCCCTGGTTAGCATTTCACCATTGCTCCAGCAACGGCCACAAACAGCCTTGCAAACCCTGGAGAATGGGCTTGTTCCTATCAGGTATTCCTCCGTCCCCAGGCCTCCCAGCAAAGCACTGGGGCTCCTTCCAGTTCTGGCTGGGACAATTTCAGCCACCCTCAGGCACTGACTTTGCAGGTGCCAGTAAGTGTGGGATTGAGGAGGGCAGGAGAAGACAAGAACGGTGAGACAGCCAGCCAGACGGTGAGCAGAGTAAGGAAAGTCTTCAGCATAAACTCCAGTAGAGCATAACTGGACCAGCACAAACCCTTACCACAGCTTAGGCCGGAGTATTTCCCAGAACAAGAATATTATCTGGTGATTAACCTCTCCCTAGGCTTGTTTGAAGCTGAACATCTAATACCAGCTGAGTACTTTGCTGTTGTTGGGTTTCAGCAAGCGTGCAAAACAAGTCACCAACAAGACTGTATTTCGATCGTGCTTAAACCAACAGGAACAGCTTAGGTGAGTGTTGTTGCTCCTGATTTACAGAGGTGTAACAGAGCTAACAACCTAGCCTGAGAGTCCAGAGAAGGTGGGTAGAAAACTGACAGTAAAGTATTCCTGCCTGAACCCTGTGGTGGTGTGCTGCAGACCCCTGAAGGCAGGGAGTGAAGGCCTGGATGGGAAGTGTCTGTGTCTATCATTTTAGTATTTGAGCGTGAAAAATGTGACAGGAAAGCTGTGATTTTACAAATTTAGACCAATAATGGAACAGGAAAAATATACTCGCCTCCTGTACCGTTTTAAAATATGACCACAAGACTCAAAGAAATCTTGAGCTACTCTCATAAAAATCAGACCAAAAACTTTTTGATGAAAATTATAGCAGAAATACGAAGACTGACTGCCAAAACTGTGAAAGGCAAAACTTGCCCATGCTTGGCTTTAGCAATTGTAAAACGACTGAAATGCTAGAAATCTGACATTAGTTTGAAAACTGGAAGGAAAATCACTAAAAATTGTTCTGGAATTGGTTTCCTAATAATTGTCTAAATAGATAGCTCAATTCATATCATAAAGAAATGCGACACAGTGAGTAGTAAAAGCAGTTAAAGAAAACCCTTCTCCATTGAGAAGAAACAAAAACATCAGTTAAAGTTAGCAGTCTCACCAGCGAATGGGACAGACCGTCTCTTAGGCCAGTGATACGTGGAGCCCTGCCTGCTCTCTGCTTTTTGCACTGGAAGTGCATTAGCTGTGGTCTGCTGTGTGGATGACATTGGGACCCGCCAGCAACAGAGGGAGGGAGTCCATGACCACGGCAGACACCAGTTTCCATCCTGCAGTCACCCACCCGGTGATGATCTAACTGCTCTAGAATGCCTTTAAGCTGCAAACGCACAGCCTGGTACCCACCCACGGAGGACATCTGTTGCAGAGAGAGCCGCCTTGCTCGGAGAACGTGCAGGCCTTTGTGTGAACTCTTGTTCTGAAATGCTTCAACTCAGTATCCAGCAGCTACACCCAAAACTGGCTAAGGCTGCCTATCAGTTCTTCTTGGAGGGGAAGATGCTTCTCTCCATTGTTAAAGACACAGCAGAACCTCTTGGTGTGCTTTCTTGCTGTGGTCTTGATTCGGGCTCTACTGAAACTATACCCACAGGTCAGAGCGTCTCCTTGGCTGAGCTACACATCTGCTCAGCAGCCGCTGCTGACTGCCAGATGCTGTAAAGGCTCAGGTCTTCAGCAGACTATTTCCTTTATGACCAAACTGCGCTATAAATGCGGTAAGGATCGTGTAATAGTGGCTCATTAATTTTTATTTCTTTATAATAGCCCTAATTAGGTTATGTGCATTCAGAGATTTGAATGGAGAAGCTTCTGGAACTGGAAGTCTTTTGTTTGTACGTTCTTTGTATGTTTTCAGCCATCCCAGAGTTCAGTAATGTTAACCTGACACAAAACATACTTTACAAAACAAGATTATTACTCTGCTTTGCGTGGTCCAGGGGAAACATAATGAGCTTCACTTCCTGGAGACAGATAAAGGAGGTCTAAAAGCACTGCCTTTCTCCCTCAGTGGGGAATTCACTGCCCTTCCAGAAACTTTGCTGGCAAAAGACAACATTTTTCAACAGCAGTTTCCAAGTTAGAGATCTGAACTCCTGTCCAGGCATGAAGAGAATACAACTGTATGGTTTTTAGGATTAATGGAGAGCGTGCACTGAAAAAGGAGGAGGGCAAACGGTAGATTTGGAGATACTCAGCACACAGGAAAAGAAGTCCATTTTCATAAAAAGGATTTTAAAAGTCCATTAAAAAGGATTTTTATGAATGAAACCCAAGCAAATTCTACATGAGCATTCTGACAGGCAGCACTGACTCTGAGGTCCTGAGTTTGCAAGCTGTCATACTATCTTTAACTTAAAAACTTGGAAACATTCTAAACTGCATAAATAGCATTAATCATCAATGTAGAACGTGTGAAACATTTTTTCAGAATGAGAAGCATAATATTTTGTAATTCTCTCAGCATGTTTTAGGGCTTTCCTTGCCATGATCCCAGCAACATGTTTCTTCAGTTGCAGTATACCTTGCCGACACCTACAATGTCCCCAGCACTCCACTTCTGGTTCCGCCATAGCTGCCCTTGTTGTTAAAGCTCTGCAGAGAAAATCTGGACCTCTCTGGTCCTTTCCTCATTGTCCTGGAAAGTGCTTTGCAATCCTCAAAGGAAAAATGCTAATGAGTTAGAAACGATTACTGTGCAAGTCTAAGTAAATGAATTGCAGTTTCAAACAAAGGAAAGTACACACTCCTTAACAGAGTTAAGGCACGCATATTACACATCTATAAGACGAGCCAGAGAAAAGCAGTGGGCATGTATGTGAGCTGGAGTTCAAGTACCCCATAGCTATTACAAGTTCCAGAAGTGATGCTCAGAAAGCACTTTGTGTAAATCTCTTCACCCAGAACCAACACACAGTCTCAAACAAGACTTGTTTTTTAGACATAGCTAGAAAGTATTCATGTTATGCTTTCCCTGTAACTTCAGAGAATTAAGACAATGAAGGAGATAAGAATGGCAATATCCACCAAGTATTGTAATAAAAAGACAACAGCCTACAGCAGTTTGGATTCCTTTGTATATGAAACAGGGAACTTTTAAAGTGACCAGTTCCCCAAAGTGCCTTCAAGCCCCAGGTAATAACCAGCCAGTACAGTTGCAGTTGCTTAACTGATAGGGGCTGTGAAAAGAATTCAAGCATTTCAGCTTGGCAGGAAAGACAAGCCTCTGTTTTTACATTCTCAGCACAGAAATTTCCGGAGGTCACTGTGGTATCCGTTACTTGGATTTTTATCAGCTAGCCTAGGCACCGAATGAAGGATTTGAATACTCTAATGATGGACGGTAGCTTATGGATATTGCACATAAAACTGTTTGACCACCTGCACAAATCTGTGTGTGACACACACGGGTCCTCACTTGCCTATCACAATGCATACATCAGAAATAGTGGGAAGGTAAAAGGCAAACACAGTGAAGCAGAAGGGCAACACTGCAAAAGTAACCTGCCATGTTCTTACCCATTTTCTACCAAGAGAAATCTGTAGTAATGGGGCAAACATAGGGAAAAGGAAAAGGCTTTTAGCTTCAGAGACTGAGAGTGGTTCATTTGGCAGTTATGGGTCTGAAATTCTTAAAATACTGTATGTTTTATCGGATGAGCGAAAGCTATATTGCAGTTAAGGCATTAGCACATCTGGGGTGCAGATTGATTTCAAGCTCAGACATTCGAAGTTTATCATGAACAGATACAACATTCATATGCTTTCCTAGGGAAATGACTAATATGCTGCCTTTCACAGTTTTCCAGTCCAAAACACCTCACTGTGTTTTCAAAGTTCACAGCCATTGATGTTCATAACTCGCCTGTGCTCTATAAAGGGCCCACATCAAAATGCTGCAATTTGGACCCTGGGTTCCAGCCTCTCCAGCAAGAAAGCATCTGGCTCTTTCATCGGTATCTCTCTCTTTGGTCTTTATTTTTTCATACTTAGTAAAATTCATAGAGTGGTGACACTCAGCACAATGGTATTTTGTGGTGCACAATTCCCTATTAAACAGGAACGAGCCTGCGGTGTGATGAGTCAGTTTAATTCCTTTCACTGCAGTCTGCCCATGGTATGGCACTCTCAAGCTATTGGTTTAGAAATAAAAGCATCTGAGATGAAAGAACCAAGCCAGAAGTTAGGAAAAGCCCCTTCAGCCTGAGCAAAGATGGGCATGAACATGCATTATACAGACAAAACTTTGATGTTAATTTAGTGTCTGTGCAACTTGGTAACCCCATAAAGCCAGATAATCCCTACCCCCTCTAAACTAATCTTCCAAAACTGTTAGCGATTATGTGGCAAGATTTTTATTGTCTCACCCTTTCAGCTGACACTGATACATGGGCCGAGAGTGGAAAGGAGTGTCCTCCTCCTCTGTTAACACTTTACACTCTCTTTTGCAGAGGAACACAATGCAGAATCAGGCCCCAGAGACATTACAGCATCCTGAAATGAGTAGGAAATACCTGTGGCTTCCACTTCCAGCCTCTGACATAGGGTCACAAATTTAACCTTGGATGTGCAGCCACTCGGGGCAGTTTGATACTGAAGTGCCTATTGCCATCACAGAGAAAGAAAAGAAAAATACATGAAGCAGAAAATAGCAAAAGTTAAAGCATTTTGGGGAATAGTATATTGCCTCCTTGATTGGCCCCCTAAAGCAAAAGTTACTTGTTTTGCGGTTCCCTGCAGAGAGCTGAGTTTACAGCCCAGTGGCCTGGACCCTCAGCAGCTATGCACACCACAGTCCAGTCAGAAAGCTTACCTATTCAGTAAGATGAGGATTTCCCTGGGAAACAGGAATCCACCGGGTGGTCTGAAACTGGCACAACCTGCTCTCCTCCCCCACCCTCTGGGTACGTCACGGGCCTGACACTGGCCTTGATGTGGCAGGATTTACTCTGAAGCAAGTCCCCCCTTTTTCAGGTGACTTCCAGGTGTGTTCGATGCAGCCGAGCTTGGGTTCTGGCCTTCTGACAGAGTCTTGGGTTTCATGTGAACAGCTGAAAACGAGTTTAGGGAACAACCCGTTCCAAGACTGCTGGCAAAGGAGTGAAGGGCAGGATGGGTTTGAGTGACAGAGTTCAGTAGTACAGAAGACTTTTTCTGCTCTTCCCTCAGAAGGGGAGCCCACAAGCTGTGCTTGCTTTTCCCTAGGACATAGCAAGAAACAGAGATGGGTATTATCTATTTTTACCTTTTTTAACACCTGTGTTGAAGGGCTAGACCACCAGTCCTTAATGCTGGGATAATTTGGCAGTGATTCCAGAGGGAAGTTTGGTGGGACAGCGAGTACAGACTGAACGCAATTACTAATATAACTAGATACGCTGGAGGTGTGGCTTGCTCACGCTGGATCTGCTGAAGGACTCTTGTCTTTACTGCCTGTCCTGGTTTCAGCTGGGATAGAGTTATTTGTCTTCCCTGTAGCTGGTACGGTGCTATGGTTTTGAGCTAGGGATGAGAAGAATGTGGCTAACGCACTGATGGTTTCAGTTGTTGCTAAGTAGTGTTTAAAGTCGAGGATTTTTCAGCTTCTGATGCCCAGCCAGCAAGAAGGCTGGAGGGGCACAAGGAGTTGGGAGGGGACACAGCCAGGGCAGCTGACCCAAAGTGGCCAAATGGGTATTCCATGCCATGGGACGTCATGCCCAGTATATAAACTGGGGGAGTGGGGGCGGGGGGATCGCCGCTCAGGGACTAACTGGTCGTCGATCAGCGGGTGGTGAGCAATTGCGTTGTGCATCACTTGTACATTCCAATCCTTTTATTATTACTGTTGTCATTTCATTAGTGTTGTCATTATCATTATTAGTTTCTTCTTTTCTGTTCTATTAAACTGTTCTTATCTCAACCCACGAGTTTTACTTCTTTTCCTGATTTTCTCCCCCATCCCACTGGTTCAGTGAGCGGCTGCATGGTGCTCAGTTGCTGGCTGGGGTTAAACCATGGCACTGGCCTACTTTCTTTGCTCTTCATACCCAATGAGACTTGCCCATTTTTTTGCCCAGCAATGCATAGTATCAACATCAAGAAGTTTCCTGAAGTGCCTTCAGCTCATTCATTTCTCTCCTGCCCATTCCCACTGCATCTCAGAGCTGTAGTTGCTATGCTTGACTGATGGAGTCAGGTATCTTTCTTTTGCCAACACTATGTAGCTTTGTTATAAAACGTAGCAAGCCTGATTCTGCTTTCTCTTGCGCCAGTTTTGCACAAATGTGTCTCCACTGAGCTATATTCCAGGTAATGCAGATTTACACCAGGATTGTTAGAGTAAGAATGTGATAAAACCAACTCTCCTAGGCAGGTGGAACACAGAAAGGTGAAACTGTCATTATTTTGGATACTTTTGACAGCAAGCAGTACCAAGTAGAAATGGAAGTAACATTTGGATGGGTAAATTTTAGTCCAAATGACCTTCGCAAGTCAGCCCCTATGAGAAATGTCAGTATCCCCTTTCATCTTGGCTCCACCACAGGGAGAACTGACAATTGGCTGAGGTGGGTCTTGTCAACAACCCATTTTGCAATGGTGGTGGGAGAGGGATGGCGTCACACTCTGATCAGATTAGACCCGGCACTTCTCCTTCGCGGCGACGGTCAGACTGCAGGCACAGCTACGCCTGCAAGGCAGACAGCACCTTTGTTAGACCACCCAGATCACTGGCCAAGTGCCTGTGAAGGAGGACGGCTATCTTGGACACATCCCTCACGCTGCTCTGACACCGCTGTGCCTACCAGCCCCAGAACGAAGGCTGCAGTGCCCAGCTGCAGGCCACCACCCCTCCGCGGCAGGAGGCCCCAAGACCACCCTCCCATCGCATCTTTGCCTTGGTGCTGTCTGCGCAGCACAAGCACGTAATACACCCTGGGCTGGAAAAGCAAACCAAAAAACAGTAAGGGAGTCTCTAATGAGAGAACTGACTACAGCACTGATGGTTCACGTGTTCCACTGTGGCGTCCCTGGGAGCCCTGTGCCGAGGCTGGAGAGCAGCAGGTGAGCTGGAGCTGTGCACACAGGGCCAGAAGACTCCGGCGAGGTTTTTCTCTGCTGCTGTCACTGACTCCTGTCTGTACCAGTAGCACGTAATGGTCTCCTGAAACTTTGCAACTCTCAGGTGAACTATGCTAATTAAATGACTGCAAATTATTTTCATAAGGTGCTTTGGCCGTTACTGACCTCGTCAGAATTACATAGGTATATTAAAGCTGAAAGCAAATGTAGCTTATTATTAATCCTCAGAGCTGTCTGCTTACCTGAAAAAACATGCTTTGGAAAACTTCTAAAGGACCTTCAGGTGACCAGAGGATGACATGTCTGGTGTTTGAGGATATTTTCATTTGGGCCTTTTTCTGTTCTCTTTGATGCATAAAACTTAGAAAGACACTGTTTTAGTTTAAGTAAAATCCACAAAACTTATCTTTTCATTGAGATACCTCTCTCCTGCAGTGTCTTCTTTCAACAAATAGAGATTTCAGCCAGGACTTAGGTTCATCCTCTGGCCAACGAGGATAAATCTCTCTCTCTCTCGTGATTCCTCCCCCCACCCCTGCTTTCAAACAGATGGAGGACAAAACCTTAGCAGTTAGCACATGGCTCCCTGGTGTGGCTTGGAAAGAAACAGAACTACTTGCAGACTTTCTTCTGGACTAGCAGCGTTCTGACCTTTGTAGCTCTGTCCTCGCTCAGTATCCATGGCCTCAGTACGTTAAGTTCTCTTCAGCCAATCTATTGTGACAGGACGGAGCTTTCGGCTCTCAACCTGCCTTGCCACAACCCAGGCACAGCAAGTGACGCTCCCCAGTCTGCTGCGTGGGGCACTCCCCTGAGCACGGCCATGCTGCCCGAGAGATCCCTGTCCGCGCCACTACAGGGTCTTCCCTGATGACACGAGTTCCTTCTGCAGCACAGCAGGAGACATCGTGTCAGCACCCGGGAGCCCATCACTCCGCTCGTCGGTGGCCGGTTCTCACCTGCTGATCACGCCGGAATGAGCTGCCTGGTAAGACTGCCTGCTGCACGTGCTCTGTACATCACCGGCCACTCATCTCTGTCTCCAAATACAGTTTAGCCTAGTCAATTCATGACTCGCCAAGGAAAAGCTGAGTCCTAAAGCAGTGCTAGAGCCAACTCTTTTTTTCTCTTAGCTAGTAGGGCTTTGCTGAGCTATTGCCAGTGACGCACCCGTGGCTAACACTGGGCCAGGACTGCCGCTAGACAGCAAGCTGTGGACTCATCTCTCTCGGCACAATAAGGACCATGATACCAAGTTAGCACAGTCTAGCTTTACACGTCATTAGATAACAACCGTTTCCCAGCCCAGTTATTTTTCATCTGAATTAATGAAAATTAAGATGTAGCCCTGGCCATGGCAAGCACAGGTTCCAGTTCCTGCAGGACATCAGTCACTCTAGTTTAGAGAATATGGTTTTCCTCCAAAGTGATAGCAAATGGACTGACAGGCAAGCAGACGGCAATCTTTCAGTCACAGCCTGGTTCCTGTGGTGTTGACACAGCTAAGATGCTTATGTCATGGGTTAGAGGGCCATGACAGAAAATGCACACAAGTGGCAGCCTTGCCTACTTCACTAGCCTGGCCAAAATACATTTCACCACTTGCTTCCTCACATTCACAAGAAACCATATAAACAAACAAACACAGTACCTTTAAATCCACTATAATTCTACTCTGTTGGCATCTGATTACTGATTATAAGCATGTAAACACTGCATGTAATCACTCATTATCTCTGGATACACCACCTGTTTTTGCTATAGAGCATCAGTGTACTCTCCTGAAGCTATAGGCAGGGAGGTTGAAGGCAAGACCACTTTAGGTCTGCAATGGTTGATTAGGTCAAGTGCAACACCATGGAAACAAGGAAATCTCAGCTTAGTCCTCAAAAGTCCTGTTCGGGAATAAAAGCAGGCACAGAGAGGAGTAGCTGGTGATCCCTGGGACAGGCTGGAATGAGAGGTTGTCACAACAGCAGACTGCCATTTGAAAGCAAGTCAGCATTTGCCATCACAGCAAAGGCCAAAGACAGAGTTCTTGAGTGAGAATGGCCAAGCCAGGCTTCCCAGCTTGGGAGAAGATGCTGGATGATCCAGGAAGCAGTGAACAAACAGAACAGGTGGAAGGAGACTGATTTTGAGAGGAAGAGAGGTGGGCAGGGAGGCAGAACATGAACTCAGAGGAACTGGGCTGACTGCTCTTGAAGTGAATCTGGCACAAGTCAGGTAGAATATTTTAGGCTTCAAACTGATCCCGAATGGGTGTTTTCTTACGTGAAACCATCTCATCCAGGCCCTAACGGTCCACTCCACACCAAGCCAGGCAGCTCTTCCAGTGGCTACAGTCTCACCCTTCCCCAAACTCTCATCCTGAAAATGCCCACCGACCTGCAACCTACAGAAGATGTCTACAGGTTTACTTGGTAGTTCCTGGAAGGCTGGAGTTGCATCTCTGGGCTGGTCTTGAACTATCACCATCTTCAGGCAAGGTGCCTGGAGCTTTCCTGATGTGCAGAACCGCCTGGGTCACCAGGTGTTCCTTCTCGGTAGTGTGAGTGGGTCCAGCTAGCTATGGAGACTACCCAGATTGGATGTGAGTGGGTCCAGCTAGCTATGGAGACTACCCAGATTGGAATATTTGGGGTTTCATACTGATGCCAAACCTGTACTTCTGAACCTCTTAAAAATACTGCTTCTGTTGCCTTGTGAGAGCTTTATCTCTGGTATCTTTTGTCTCCAACAACTTCATGACTGAGTGATTCAGTCTGCATCCACGAGAGTCGTCGGGCATTGAGGAAGAGGTAGTAGTCCTTCCTTAGACAAGGAGAGGGAGAAGGGAGGAGAGGCCAGATTCCCCACAGGGAAATTTTCAGAACTCCTGTTCCACAATTATGATTTGTTAACATTTTGACTATCAGCTCATTTCAGGAGGAAAGGAACACGTGTTGAAATGTCGGAATTTCCCATAGATTTTGCTCAGCGCTAAACAAATTTGGGAGCAAAAAGCATTACTCCATTTCAGAAATATTCTTGGAATAACCCAGCGCAGAAGATTATAACTTCCAACTGCTCATTGGAGTTGTGATCTCTGTTAGCGTGACAGACTCTTGACAGCACACTGAGGTCAATCTCTATGTGTTGCTAGAAGTTATACCCTCCAACAATACAACAGCATTTTGCAAAAGAAATTAACACACTATGAACCCGCTTTCCTTGTGGCTTTGACACGAAATGCTGAACAGGCTTTTGACAGTCGAATGTTTTTTCTTTCTAACTCTGCAGTGGTTTGACTTCCGTAAAGGATTTCACGGAAGACTCGAGCCCGCTGTACAGCAACCCGTCAGATGACGTCTGTGCCTGCGGTGAAACCCTTCCCCAGTACCCGATATAAAGGGTTGTTTCCCCCCAACATTGTTTCCGTGTTAGACAACCATCCTGCTCCCATCTTGTCTAGTTTATGACAGCACAAGATATGTCCTTCCAGTCTCATCCATTAACTTCTCTCATCCAGCATAGCACATCCAGGCGGCTAGGGCAGCACACCCGCCACACCGTGGAAAGCCAGGGCCAGTCACACAAAATGGCACATTCGTGGGGTCACATAAACTCGTACGTCTAGGAACAAAGACATACCTGTTGGCACTGGAAACTCTGTTCTGGAAAACAGTGATTTTAAATCAGCTGAACATCAGCTTCCAGCATGACTTTGTGGCCAAGACAATGCTAGTCCTTGGGTGTGTAAGCAGACATATCACATGGGAGTACATATGGATGTATTTAACATTGCTGTACTATTGCCACGCTGCCTTCAGTTCTAGCTGCCTACATTTCTCGAGGATGACAAAACTGCCACCCCCTCCAGCCACAATTGTAGCAAAAGGACTGGAAAACATGCCTTGTTGTTTATTCTCGAGGACAACAATACAGTCGTCATGTCAAAGAGAAGGTTAAGCGGAACTCGATCACAGTCTGTAAGTGCCAATATGGGGGTGCAGGTACTTGATAGAGGCGGACCCCAAAGCTCACGGATGGCCGTGTATGAGAGGTCTACTGCTGGAACCTGCAGTTGAGCACATTTAGAGGAGATATGAGATGCCCATTTTTAACAGCAAGGGTAGGATTCAGATTTAGGCCCTTACTGTCCCTGTCACATACTCCCCAGCACTAAAAGCGTAAATCAAGATCAGATGGTTTTCTGAAAGATATACAGAGTTGAGATGGAGAACCTCTTGATGTGCAGAGCAGCCTGGAGGATCACAAAGGTCTATTCTGACCTTCTAAGCTACTATGTCCAAAAATTTAGAATCTGCAGCATGGTGATGGAAGCATCAGCCACTGGCCTTCCCTGGTCGATGGAGACAGCAGGCTCATCAGTCGCCTGCTCTTCATGAACACGCCATGTCTTGGGGAATGAAAGAACCCACGTCTCTGACCTCTGCCTCTAAATGTAAGTAAGGACAAGCAGATTTTTCTTGTCAAGTTTGGCCCTTTCACTATTTCTTCTGTGTTTGTCCTTAGCCTAACTTCCCGAGGCACATGAAATGCATTGCTGGAGGCTGTCCTGACACTGCTGCAAGAATGAATCAGCAAAACAATCCTGTTTATCTGGCAGTCTCCTAAACCAGGACACCCTAGTAAATCAGGACTGCAGAGTAAGAGAAGGCAGCTCTAACTTTGCATGAAACAGATAACTCCGACTAATTTCATCATTCCTACTTATCATACATGTAATAAAGGGATGTGGTTTTATCAAACCCTGTAGGAAGCAGATGGGGATGAAGAAATATGAAGAAATCAGTGTTAACCTGCCACTACCACTGCCCTGCTGCTTGCTTCTCAGTGCTTCTCCAGCTGAACCTACAGGCCTGAGAAGAAAATGAGCTACGAAACCAGATGCGCGTTTATCATGCTAACAAAGTTATGCTGTCATTATGTCCTTCTCATGCGCAATTAAAGATCTGCTGCCTCCAGGCCCACAGGAAAACCAGTGTAAAACCATTTTGTATTGATTTGGCATAAAGGAAGGAAATGTCCTCACTCAGGACACGGCTCTCCTTTGCTTGAGCTTGTGAGCATTGGTGAAGGAGGGGGTCAAATCTCACCTAATGTCAACAGCTACTTCCTTCAAATAACATGACATTCTCCAAGTCTAATGAGCATTGTGGTCACAGCTATGGAGCCTGAGACGCTTCCCTCCCACCCCGTCAACTTTCTTTAAAGGGGCTGAGTAACTCCAGGAAAAGAAGCAAGAATACAAAGCTGAACACTAAATACTGTGAACTTCTGGCAGGGCTTTCTTCCTGCCAAAGCCTTTGAGTTTCGCTGGGCTGCAAGGGGAAGATCAGCTGACATGCAATGCTAGAAAGCACTGGAAGTCATCCGATTCCTGCAAAGTCAGCTTGGCTCCTGTGAGGACGTGTGGACCTTGGCTGGTGCTCAGCTGCCTGAGGAACAGGCCGACAACATTGGTGGTGCAGGGACGGCTGCGGAGAGCTGTACCCAGAGCCGCAGCCGTGATCCCGGCGCAGGCGGGAGCCCCTTCTCAGCGGCGCAGAGATGGCTGTGCAAGTGCTGCAGCGCTTGCGAGGGCTTTGTGTGGAAACCTTGCAGGTGGAGTTTTGTTGAGAAGAGGTGCTGACCCAGCCCGGCAGGCCCCACCGGTGAGCTGTGTCCCCCGTGGGGCTGCCCGGGTGCTGGGGGGCAGCACAGCCAAGGGAAAACACCCCCAGGTCTGCAGTGACCTCGTGGCTCGTGTCCTCACCAGTCACCTGGGAGAGAACATCAGGTCATTTCTAACACAGACGGCGGACAATAATAATGAAGGGCATTTCGTTTACCAAAACGGAGGTTAAAATGAGGATGTGATTGCTGCCCAGGAGCCCACCGAGGGGAAAGAACTGGCAGCAGGTGAGCGCTGTGCGCCGGCTCCCCGCACCGCTCCCTGCTGCATCTGCCATCACGCGCCCTTCTGCCGCCGCACCCGAGGCCTCTGGCGTCTCACGAACATGCACGTGCCTCCGCCGTGTAAGCCGCTGTCGTGTGGTACGCAGAGGGAGGTCCTTCCTCTTGGCAGCTTACCAGCTCATGCTTTGAAACATGGTATTTGATTTCTTTTTACCAATAGACACCCATGAAAATCACCTGACTAAAGAACTCCAGATTTTTCCCATTGATCCTGAAATTATCCATTGCTTGATAAAATCCAGCTGTAGTATTTAGTATTGTGATTCTGCTTCACTAGCAGTCTAAAACAAAAGCGAGGGCCAGTGGATTTCGCCTTGTTAGTGAGACATGGGAAACACAACAAGATCCTAACCTCCTGGTGTACTGAGCAACTTCCAGCGGCGCAGGCAACATTTTGTGAACAAGAAGCCACCATCTGGGACATGCTTCATTTTTTTTTTATCCTTTTCTGTTTTTATTATAGACAGAATGACGTTGTGTAGAGCATCTGGGAAGTGGGAACCCGCACAGAAGTTTGCCAACAGAAGATGCAGAGTTTTTCCAATTAAGAAACTGCCTGCCAGCCTGACAAATGGAAAATGAATTAGCAAAATCATCAGAAAATACCCAGCAGAGAACAGCAGAGCCTTGGCAGCGGCAGGCAGGATGAGCTAATATGACTTTTATGGCAATACCTTTGGTGTTTGAATGATTCAGTTGGCAATTTAAATTCTCCTTCAAACATTTAAAAGATAACACTTAGTAAGTCGGCAGCCTCGTGTAGAAAATGCTTGTGAAAGTTATACCGCGTGTTGTGCCTCTCACTGGTTACTCAGCAGATTGGGCAGTGGTCATTTGGAGCCCACGATTCCCCTGCATAGGTACTAATGGGAAACCCAGCTGATGCTCTGGCAGCAGACGATGAGAACAACAAAGGAAACCAACACGGGGGCTGAGTGCACAGAATAAGAAAACACCGACCCCAGACAGGGTGATTATGTCCCCTCTTATTAACTAATCCTTTTGCAGAAAGGGATTTGCCTAAAGCCCATTTCCAAGAAGGCTGCACCACTTCCCCCATTCATAACTGGTGTGGTTCACCCTGTAACATCACCGATTTCCATTTCTGAGTGCCGCCTAATAAAAGCAGTTCTTACTCAACTAGAAAGACACGGTCTAATCAGATGTAAATTAGAAGCTTGCCGCTACAAAACGTAATTTCGCATAAAGTAAATGCTGTTCCCTAAATCAGAATACTAGCCTATTTATTTTCTTTCAGGATATGACCAGCAGTGCCCATCTGGCAGGCTCAGCTCAGACTCCTGAACCACTAGGGAGAGGCACTCCTGTTCTGGGGTCAAGACACGACCGCAGTCCTCGAGCCGAGGAAACGCTCTGCAGGGCTGACGTGTTGGTTCTGCTAGGCCCTGCGGCAGCACCCAAGTACCTGAGTTCAAATGCCTGCCACCTCCATCCTGCCTGGGAAGACAACCTTTCCGCGGGATCCCCTCCCTGATCTGTATCTCCCATCTGCTTTGCACAGGCAAGGGAGAGGAGATCTGGTTTGCCAGCAGGACTTGAAAGATGCACCAGTCATGACTATTTGCCTCAATAGCATTTTTGTCAGGTAGCATATAAACATGTGATTTAAAGAAAAGAAAATGTGCTTAATTACAGGGGACAGACATTTTGTCATTGTGTAATTAAAAGCTTCAAATCTGATCTGAGACATACATATGCAGAAATATAAATAATGTATTCTGCTGGGCTCAAAAGCAAGGCTATTGCAGTGAACACACACTGAACCCAAACTTCAGTTTTCATGGCATTCTTGAACTGGAGGCCTTATAACACCCCAAAAAAAGAATCCTAAAAGAATCCAATGGCAATTTGAGAAATAAAATAAAGAATTGTCTTTTAAACAGTGAATAATTTCCATTAAAGGGCAGATTTTAAAGCCTTCACTTCTCAGAAGAGCCCCCATACTCCTTTACTGGTGCAGATAACTTCAGTGCAACCACTTATGCAGCAAGGCACTAGGAAAGATAAACATCAGAATCAGGATTTGAATAAATATTGCTATTAAAGTACAATGCTGAAACTTTTGCACATTTGCAGAACCAGACAAAGGCCAGGCTCTGTTCCAAGGAATTTTAATTCCCCATAAAGCTACACAACCATATGGAGAGTTCCCAAGCAAAACAAGGGGTTCACTCTAACTTCACCGCGGTCAGTGCACAAAGCCATGAGGCAGTCTGCGGCTTCGTCCTGAGAAAGGCTCGCTTCAAGCGCTATTACTTGGCAACTAGAAGGCAGGGGCTCTGCTCAGTCTAAAGCATTCTGGCCACCAGCTCTGAAATCAGCAGATGTGTGATTTTTTTTTTTTTTTCCCCCTTGCTAGAGGCAGAAGCTGGCTCTGAGATGGTTTTCAGCTTCTGCTCAGTGGGTCCAACTTGCAGTGGGAGGAGGGTAAATTCATTCAGGGTAAGGCAGTCCCTTAGGAAGGTAAAGACCCGGTGGGCAGCCGCTTTGTGCGCATCTACTTGGACAGTACTGGTGGTCTCGCTGCTAAGCACCCGGTTACAGAGATGAGAGCATTTGCCAGGAGAGCAGTAGTAGAGGAAACTACAAAACAAACTCATTCTGGCTATTTGAAGGGATACTTCCTCCGTTAGCCGCCAGGCACTGCTGCCCCTGCACCTGAAACGTGACAGCAAGCATCACCCAGGCAGCAGCGCAGGGCTCTCCATCCCTGGTCAGGCGAGCAGCGGGGCTCTGGCCCAGGCACGAACCCCGTGGCGGTGAACGCTGTGAAGCCACAAAGCCGGGGCAGCTGCACGTTAAAGCTCGTGTAAGTGCGAGAACAACCAAACTTAACCCTCTCTGGTGTTGCTGTAGAGAAAGTGGGGGCAGACACTGAGCAGTGGTTTACTCTGCTGTGTAACACGATGCTGTTGAAGTAAGTCATCCCAGTTCGCTGACAGGCTTTGTTTATGTTTAGTGCAACCTCTCTTCTCCTAACCCTTCAGACCCGAATAATTAGTCAGAAATTCAGGGTCCTGTAGATTGTTCCACTTAGGTGGAGAAAAAAGGGACAGAGTTAATGACACTGGGACAAGGCCAGTTACAAAAGCAGACCGCTTCCCAAGTGCAAAGGGAAGGAAGCAATCCCAAACCGTTTCCTCCCTTGTAACTTCGAGCCTCCGTCAGCCGGTGCCCACAGACCCCCTCGCCAGGCGCAATCACAGTGTCGTTGTGGTTCTCCATGGCGGGTCAGGCTCCATGCGATTTTTTTCCGTGAGCACCACCAGCCCCCGGAGGACTGGCAGCGACAACGGCGCTGCTTTGTTTCCGTGGAAAAGGCTGGGAAGAGCGTGACTGACATCTCGTCACACATGCACGCGGTGCGAGGAATTACTCGACAGGATGCCGAGCCCAGGTATTCGTACACCGGTGCTATACAACGACGTGAGCACCTGGGACGAGAATGTGAAGTCAAAACTCTAGTTTCGGCGACCCACTTCACGGGCTGCTACGCAGCCGCCAGCGCACCTAGGAGCCGGCTTCGGGCCTCCCCCGGCCTTCGGGCCTCCCGCGCTTTTGACA
>VYZV01044222.1:65666-81557 GCA_013401275.1 Pandion haliaetus | reverse complement strand
GCCGCCGGTGCGCGGGTCGACCTCACCGGCTGGTGACCGGGAGCGGTCGAGCTGAGCGTTAGGCTGGCCGATTCGGTTAGCACGGTTCTCTTTTGGCACTTGTATGAAGGGATGCCTGCGTGCGTGTCCCGAAGAAAAGGGCGGGTTGGAGTTGCTACTCCATACCAGGCTGATCCGTGTCTCGCATGGGCGCAAATCAGCAGTGAGGGACGTGACGCTGATCTGGAAGTGACATCCCTGAAGGTGTCGCCAGGCTCAAAGTTTCTCAACTTACGCCAGACTCAAGGTAGTAATCAGATTCATCCAGCTCCGCAGCACGGATCTTCTGCCAGAGGTTGAGCTGGCTTGCTGTTTCGGTTCTGGTCTCACCAGCGTGAGTTTGGCAGAAGGACGATTAAGTCACTGGTGTTGAGTGAATGCCCCAGTTGGCATTCCGGTGGGCCTGTTGTCATTTACAGAGGAGGCAAGTAAGGCCACGAGCTGGCCTGTTGGTCAACGAGTTCATTTGGGGCTGAACTTTCTAGTAAATAGTTGTCTTAAGGGCGCTGGTTTGCAGCAGTGAACAGGGCAAATTAATAAAGCTCATTTTTAAAAATGGAAGCAAAAATCACTGAAGTAGTGAGCGAGTAGTGAGTAAGAAGTGGTGTGGTTGTCTCGGGGTTCTGCAGAAACCTCAGCTTGTGAACCCTGATAAACCGCAGGCGTTTGCGATCTGGAGGACTAACCTTACCACCTAGAGCGAGCCTCATGGGAGTGGAAGCAGTGAAGTGCAGTGGCTTGGCCTGTTTTGGGTTTGGGGAAAAGCATCAGGCTGTCCTTAATGTCTGCTGTCTTCTGTAGGAACGTCTAGCTAAACAGTGGGTTGCTTTCAGGTTTCTTCATTGCACTTTAATTTTTTCAGCCTCTGCTTTTTGGTTTCTGATTGGCACACTGTTTGGTTCCTGTTCTTGAGCTTTGCTCCTTTACAGCCCAATTTACAGAGTCAGGAACAAAATTGATATTATTCCTCTAAGTACCAACCTTGTCCGTATGGTTTGAATAGCAGCTGCAGAACTGACCACCGCATTAACAATTTTATGCTGCTCCTTGTTGGAAAAGAAACAGAAACTCAGGATGGCCTGTCTGCAGGCTTTGCTATGAGCTTTTCTTTATTAGCTGTACCAAAAATTTGAAACAGTCTCGTTCCCTTTTAAGGTCTTGTGTAGACCCTTATCTCCGGAGTTTTGTAGCTGAGGTTTTCCTTCAACAGCTCCTCTCCATGATGATTTCTACTCCTAGATTTATTCCTCTGAGGCCTTCCACCTGATAAGCATCAGCAACCAAACCCTTTTTATCTGCACGTCTTGCCTAAGAAGGTGGGAAGGTTCATAGAAATGTTCTTTCTTGTGGGTACACAGCTAGAAGGAATCATATGACTTGGTACTACAGCTTTCAAGCCCAGGAGCATCCCAGAGCACGACGGTCCCGATGGGAAATGCCCGTCGTGCATACTGAGCCACACTCTGTGCCTGCATAGCCACAGAGAGTTTGCTTCTGTTGAACTCTGCAGAATCAGAGCACACAAAGGCTCTTTTGTCAAGGCAAATCGAACTTCTTTGAATAATTTCACAGATTAAGAAACAGAGAGAGGGGGTTAAGTCATCTACCCTTGACCAAGCAACTTGTTTATTAGGAAAGCTGAAAGTAAGAGACTTGCCTGTGCACGGGGCAGCAGACAAGACATGTATCTCCTAATTCTTGCAGTGAACAATTTCTTGGAAGCACCACAGACCAACACACCTTTTTTTTTTTTGGTTTGGTTTGGGTTTTTTTGTGATGGCATTAATTACAATTAAAGCACCAGCGTTTCTACAGCAAGACAACTGCAGTGTATAACTGCCCAGTGATAACGTGATGTTTTACAGGCCCAGGTAGATGTTTCAACCTCACTTTGCTTTATCACAAAGTCTGTTGGAAGGACGAAAACTGAGCTGTGGATTCGGGCACAGTGAAGCCGTAGTTACGCTACAGTGAGGGATAGGGCTAAGAGCAGTTAGGTGCCGTGCCTTTGCTTCATCAGTGGGAGTTCGAGCCTTGCCAGTTGATTCAGGGACAGGAAGAGTGCCCGGTCCTTGGGGCGGGCGGCCGGGGGGTGACTGCTAGAGGAGACCCTGGCTACGGAGGCTGCTGTCTGCCTGCCGGCGCGGGCAGACGGGCTTCCTGGGCTCGGCCACATCCTGGTGCCCAGTCCTGGTGCCGAACTTGCCCGAACAAGAGATGAGCCTTTCGGGTGCTCTGTGCTAAAAGCAGGAGGTACGAGGATCTACTGCAGCAAGGGTTGTTGTTGCAGAACACGTAAGATTTGGAGGGGCAACACTGGCGGGGGGGCAGATTCTGCTCTGGTCTAGACTATTCGCAGAGACCTTATTTAACAAGAGCAATTTAACTCGGTGCAGGTTTCCGTCGGTAATAGCCCATGTGGACTCTACCCTTGTGAAGTTTCCTGCAGTTTTCCTCGAGAGCTGACATGCCTTTTGTCTAACCGGAGTGGATTGCAACGCTTACTTTACTATAATGAAGTCAAAGAGAGTTTCTCTGTAGGTTGCAGACAACACCCTCTGAATTCCTGTGGTAAGGATGTTCACGGAGGGCTACTAACGTATGAATAGGTACTGGAGAGCCGCACCACTGGGCATCTGTGGAGGCGACGTGGCTTTGAGGAGCAGGGAAGGAGCTTTACACTCTGTGCTCAGTGCCTGGGAAGAAGGTAAACCAGAAGTCCGTGGTAGCCTCCATGTACCTCCCTGCTGCTCAGCCGTGCAGAGACCCTGCTTTTTCATCCTCCTGTTCAGCAGTAACACAGGCAGGAGCGCTCGGCTGGTTACGCTCACCCCCAGACATTTCGTCCCGTCCTGCTGCGTGGTTCTGCAGTGAAGTCGTCATTTCCAAGGCAACTGGCTGTGGTCCCACAAACACGGGATTGCAGCTTCACCACAGGCTGGGGCAGCTCCATCAGCCTGGCGGCGAGGAGGAGGAGGAGCAGGGGGCTCCCACCCTTTGCAGGAGCCGGGAGTGTGAGGGAAGCTATCGGGCAGCGAAAGCAGGCAAGGGGTCTGTCCCTTCCAGAAGACCTGCTGGAGCCAGTCCTTGGCTTTCTGCTGGAGGTAGCCAGTGTCACACGTGCCTCGCCATGTCCAGTTGTGTGACACCACTCGGGTTCAGCTTGTGATAAATCCTAGAAAGACATGCGGGGCTGCCTCAAAGGGAGAAGGAAGCTTGAACTAACTCAATTCTCTCTTTTTCTGACACTTGTAAAGCGTGTTATGACTTCAGCATTCAGCTTTTTTGTTTCCATTGCCAGTAATTTATAGCAGAAACACCAAGCCAACTGCAGTCTTTTCCTTACCAGTGAAGTTAGTGTGATCTAAAAGTTGCAGTTGGGCACTGCCTTTTAGCACAGTTTAAAATCTTGCATTTGTGGAAGGGATCATAAAGCACTTTGATGGCATTAATTCATAACCTCAGCATCGCCCCATTCAGCAGAGAGCTCAGGTTTTTGTTTTGGTTTCACTTTTTTTAAGAAACAGAGTTGGAGTTACATTATTTCTGGTATTTCTACTAACAATAGGAGCAAACCCAAGCCACTGAACTACTACCCACAACGCAAATACAACAGCGAAACCTGTAATATAATTCATGGAGTTTGATGCTAAATACTCTGATCTTTATTGAAAAAAATCCCACACATTTTTGTTTGTGTTTTTTAAGAAATCTGATGCCTGAAGCACAACAATAAGAGGTCAGTTCTTCGGCTGTTCATGCCGGGATACAGATTATTACCAGCAGTTACGCAAAACTGCAAAGTTTGATAAACCACACACCCCCCCCGTGTAAGAAGACTCAGATTTCATGGGGGTTACGCAGTAGGGCTAGTTTTCTAAAGAAATTAGGGATTCAGTTAAAGAGTTCCAGCTTGCTGCAAAGAACTTTCATTTTACCAAAAAACGCACCCTAACATGGAAATAGTTTGGCTTACCACGCTGCCTGGTGGCAACAGTCCTTGGTTTCCTTCTGTCCTCATTCTCAGCTCTGGGTGGTCAAGGCTTTTTGCAAGCCGGCTGGCCCCGGCGTCGTGGGTGGTGCAGTCGGAGCAGGGAGCTGGCTGGCAGGCGTGGGCACCGCCGGTACCTGGCCACCCCATCCGTAAAGCACTGTGACAGTGCGCCGAGCTCGCACTGCTGGGGCTTTGGAAGGACGCTGCAATTGTTATTCTGGGAGACGTGTTCTCGAAATCCTCATGCTTTTCCTGGGAGTGTAGGTCTTTACGGAACTTCTATGCAGAAAGGAAACTAGGTTTTGCAGCCAGGTGTAAAAGAAGATGGGTTGACTGATCACTCAGTCCCGCATTGATCCAGCCTGTTCTCAGCCTTCTTGAAGCAGATCTCTCTCCTCTGAAAAGGCAGGGGCACTGGGTGGGCTGGCTGGCACGACCTGCAAGATGAGTACTTCTGCTGGTGCCTTTCTTCTGTGTCATGACCCCGGGACGCACAGCATTTGGAGGGATTCTGGCCTGGTGGTTTAGAAGAGGCTCATGTGCAGGGCAAGGAGTTCTTTTTATGTCCATGATAGGGTTTATAATGCTCTTTACCTTTGCAAAATGATACCCCAAAGGACTTTGTTTAAAATAAAAAGACAGTGACTTTTTTCTCCACGTTTAACAACTAATAATAGATCCTAGCTATGGCACATTTTATGGGAGCAATGGGGCGTCACCAAGCATGCCATGAAGTACACCGTATACAAGATGCTCTAGCGATAGCCTGTTGCAGCAGGTAGGAGAGGTGATGCTTATTTTAATACTGTATATTTTTTCTGAGGTTGCCAGAAAACACAGCAAGACCTGCGCCTGCAGGAAAAGTCTGTTTTCATGACTAGCTTCCAGAGTAGCTGAGATTGCTTCTCCCTTGACCACAGACCAGCAGCGGGCTTGTGCAGTACTCTGGTGGGGGATGCCACAAGAAAAACACCTGCAGCAGGATGTGGCATCGGTGACGCAGCAGTTTTCTCTCCTCTGAAGTGGTTCTGGCCGATGAAGCCCAGCAGGCTACGAGGGGCCTCTGTCCCTGCCAAGCTGCTGGCTTTAGGGTAAGGCGCAGAGACGAAGGGCTGATTCACAGGCGTCTGTGGTCCTGACAGAGGTGTCACGGAGGTGTTGCCGGGAGCCTCCTGGCAGGCGGCATTCCGTCGACAAACGTACTGTGGGAGCCAAACAAACTGCGTGAGCCACGTGGACTTTTCTTCTTGTTCTCACAGATTTGTGTGACTTTTGAGATGCCCATTTTAGGAAAGAAAGAAAAACAATGAGAATTTCTGAGAATCGGCTAAACATTTTGAGATTTGCAAGGCAAGACTCACTGCTTTCTCACTTGGAAGAGGGTTCGTTGTGTTGGAAGCTCTCTAAGCATTTTTATGAACGTAGTTGAAAGTGTCAAACGCAAACTTCAGTAGGTTTAAATTGAAATGAAACATTGCGGTTTGGCTGCAGCAAAACAGTTGGCTCCGTCCAAAATAATCCTTTTCTTTCCTTTTTATCTAAGAAGTCAGTACCTCCGACAGGCCAGAACAACCCCAGCTCTGCCTGCCCACTGGCTGGGAGGAGTGTTTGTCTCCAATACGTGCCAGGCGTGCCACTGGCAAGGTGGACTAGGCTTTTGGGGGCTTTTGTTTCCTAACGGACAGTGTCTCTCCAGCAGACAGGCAGCTGCCAAGACACGGGTCTTCCAGGAGGATTCAGCACAGTCCCAGGACTGTAGCTCAGCAGCTTTTCTGTGTCACTCAGCTGCTGCGCTGCTCTGCTCTTCTGGCGCCGCGTGCCCAGCAGCGGCCTCATCCCGGGCAGGGTGAGCAGGGTGCTTGGTGGGCTCTCACGCCGCTTTGCTTTTGCAGAAAGGTTTTGCTTGCAGTCCCGCCAGGGCAGCCGAAGTCGCACAGCAGTTGGGCTGGTGGGGGCTGCTGGCACCCTTGACGCCGGACACGGTGGTCAAGGCAGCCTGGAAGAAGCTGGGCTCTCGTGTGTGAGGGGGGGACGACCTCAAAATGGCCTGACCCTGTGCACACCCTGTCAGCTGGGCTGCCAGCACTGCAGCGTGAGCTTGCAAATTGACTAGGTGGATACAGCTCCGTAGGAAAACTGTATGGGGCTTAGAGGGAGGGTGTATGAATGGTTTAGTGGGAAGCTGTGTGCACCTCTGTCAGAAGCGACTCTTCTCCGGTATCACTAGTGACCTGGAAGGAGAGGTACAGCACGTGTGCAGGTGACAGTGATGTGAATGCCAGCTGGGGAGGAACGATCCCGACGTGGTCTTGGGGACTCAGGGACACAAGCCGGGAATGACAAAAAGAGACTCAGCTCTGAAAAGTACAAGCAAACAGACCTAGAGAAAGACTGTGAAATGTAGAAGCCATTGCAAATGGCATCAAAACAAGGAGGTTTTGTGATGAGACACAGAAAAGTCATTTCACATGTGTGGCCGGCTCTTCAGAGATGGTCTGGGTGAGTGCAAAGCTGGTCACTGATGGTCAGCCCTAATCCCTAGGAAAGCCATGGCAGAGACCAGCTAGAGCTGTATTTGCTCTGTCGCTTTACTTCGCAAAAGCAAAAGCTTTCCCTGCATGGACCCCTTCCGTCGTCACCTCTGTGAAAAGGTGGAAGGTGGAGAAGCTTGATTTTTCTACTGGGGAGCAGTTGCTATGGATGGCTGGAGGAAACGGGAGGAAGAAACAAAAAACAAACACGCCGGCACCCTTCCTGGAGACAGGGCTGAGAAGCTGGAAAGTATAGCTGGACCTTGGCTTGTTCAGCTGGGCTGGCTCTCAGCTGTGGGTTGGATCCAGCAGCATCTTTCCCATCGCTCTGCTGGGAACAGCCGAGCTCCATTTTACAACACACGGATTTGGATCCTGTAACAGGCGTTTCCATTCGGCTGAAGTGGGGGGGAAAGAAGTGATGCTGAGCAGAGAGCTCAGACCTTTCCAGTCCTTACTCCACACGCACGTTAAAGGGGACGAGACGGGTGCCTGTATTTCACAGGCTTGGGCTGGCCCATCCAGGCTCTGAGGGAATTAAGTCATTTCAGTGGAAATCCAGATGCTCTTGCATAGCCAAAGCTCACCCCCTGGAGGGAGCTAAGTGTGAAGTGGAAGCCATCTCCCTCCAGGCTTGGCATTAGCGTTTCGCCAGGGACGATGTTTCGGGGTGAGCGGTCTCCTGTAGCCCAGGCGCAGCAGGAAGGAGGGAGGGACGCAGGTGCCTGCAGCGGGAGCAGGCGTCTCCAGCGGGTCGGTGCTGGGTGCCGTTGTCCCCATTGCAACAGGCAGCGCAACATCCAGACACCTCGGTGCCCCGTCCCGGGTGCTGGTGTGGCTGCAGGTGTGGTTGTGGAGGCTGCGGGATGTGTCCTAAAGAACGGGTTTGTCAGCTTGTGCTGTGGAAGCCTGCATCCCCAGCCATGCTGCTATGGGCCGGGCCTCAAGAACACTGACATTGGATTAAAGATCATGAGATGACAAAGCAGCCAGGCGTGCTGTGCTTTCTTTGTTTACAGCAGCCGTGATCGCTAATAGTGTCCTGCTTTGCTGGTGCCTGTGACTGTCACAGGACTCTGGGGTAGAACTCCAGGGAGAGCTTTAAGGCGTCCTGTGCCTGTCAGGGACGCACAGGGATGTCTGCTGCGTCACAGCAGTGACCTGAGATCCTTGTTGTGTGCTTGGGCGCCTGCCAAGACCCTGTCCCAGCCATGGTCCAGTGGTGTGGGTAGCTGGCGTGCCTGGAAATGCTGGGGTAGCTGCTGCTTTGGCAGTTATTCCCGGAGAGCTGTCTGCAGGCTGCCACACGTTGCACGGGGAGTGGGTCACAATGCCTGTGGTTTTGCTAGGATGAGGTAAAGCGAGTTCAAATTGCACAAAAAAGCTTCGCAGAAGTTCTGCGTCAGTGGAGAAAGGAAGCAGCTGGTTGCACCTTTCACATCAGGGTGAAATGGCAGAATCTAGTAAAAATCCTGTTTCTCAACAGACACATTAAAGAAGGGAGGAGGGATCGGAATTCGGCTCAAACCTTCCCATCATGTCAGACTGAGGTACGAGGGGAGTGGGGAGAGAGGCAGAAGGGACTGAGCTGCCATCATCTGATGCAGCACATGCTCTGATCCCATGTGGGAGAAGAGCTGTGCCGCTGTCGCAGCTGCACTTACCCTGCACGTGGCACGAGTCTGGATCTGTTCGTGGGTGGGGTTTGGGTCCGTCTGTGGTTTCCAGCATCTGGTTTTCTCTGGGATGTAAAATAGATGATGCTTCCAGTGAGCTGAGCCAGCCTGCTGGTGGGAGCCAACAACAGCCGGGTACCTTCAGTTTTAGAGGTGCCTGTGGAGAGGGGAGCTCTCGTTAGCCTGGCTTTTGCCAATTAAAGAAGGGGTGCCCGTGTGCCCCCCGTGTCTGCTGGCTGGGGGTATCAGACCTCCCGCAGGGCATGCGGCGAGGTCTTGCTGTCCCTGGACTTTCTTTTTTCAGGGGGCTCTTTGCCGTGACGGCACAGCAGCCTGCAGCAGGGCCTCCGCTCGCGGCTGAGGACCAAAGAGGTGTTTTTGAGCTCTGGATCACCACCTGCTTGGCCAAGAGCCTCCTCGTCCTAGCGTTGCTGGGAGGATCCTGTCCAGGTTGGGTGTCTCGTGTCTGTGGGGCTGGGGCTGTCGGAGGCGCTGGCGGGTGGGAGAAGGGCTGCAGGGAGGGACAGGGAGGGTGGCAGCAGCACCCTCCAGCAGCTGCAGCACCGTGGGTCCCAGAGGGCCTGGCCCTGGGCTCTGGTGACATCCTGTGGCTGGAGCCCCATCACTGGCCCTGTGCTGCTGGCACCGGGCGTCTCTGCCAGGCTGGGGGCCGGACGGGGGAGGAACAGTTCTCCTGACTGGCAATGAAAAGAACAGTTCTCCTGACTGGCAATGAAAAGAACAGTTCTCCTGACTGGCAATGACAAGTCTCTCGGGGCACCCCTCATTTTTTCCTGCGAGCCTGGCTGTGTGCTCCGCTATGTCTGCTTCTTTACCATACTGCTGCTTTTATTTGAACCCTACTTCTGCACTCGGGTGTTAAGCCCTTGAGCCCCCGAGGCCATTTACAGATTCATTTTTTGCTGCCACGTCGTACCCTCGAGTTCCGCAAGCCCAGTGTCGCCATCTTCTTGCTCCCGTGTTTCTCTCCCCTCCAGTTTTTTCCTGATGTAATTTCTGCGGTGAGCTTTCTGCTCCCTTCCAGTCTGCGTGCATTCCCCAGCCCTTCCTTCCCCAGCAGCTGCTGGGAGCACTGCGTCCTTCCTGCCGCTCGCTCGTCCTGCAGGGCCTGCGGTGGGGCCGGGGGCTGCGGGGGGGGAGCAGTGTCACCCCCCCCCGGGAGTCAGTGGTTCCTGTTACCAGCCTGCCCGGGGAAGAGTGGCTCCCTTCGTGCTAACCCCGCAGCCCGGGCAGCCAGCAGTTCTTGCAGAGCCCAGCCCCGCACGGTCCGAGCTGCGGGTTCGGGGAGCCCCCACCCCAATGGAGACCACCTCTGCTGCCTGCTCCGGGAGAGGAGGGGGAACCGACGTCCCGCGGGCACCTGCGCTGGCTCCCGGCAAGGCTCGTCCTGGGAGCGCTGCTGCATGTCCTCTGGGAAGGGAGCCGGGGAGCAGGAACCGGGGGCTTGGGTCAAGGGGAGTGTGAGAGAAAGGCAGGGAATCATTAATGTACCTAATCAGTGACAAAACGGGTGCACACGCCGCTCGGCTGGGCTCTCCACATTTCCATCGTGCCTTTGAAGGGAGGAGCAGAAGAGAGGTGCTAACCGCCTGAGCTGGCAGGGGTGAAAGGTCTCACCCGGTCGCTGCTGACGCTGGCAGCGGTGCCGAGCAGAGGGACAGGGCTCTTGGCAGTGCCCGGTCCCGCAGCCCGCTGGGCCAGCCTCGGCGGCTGGCAGCTCCCTCCCGGCCTCAGCCTCCTGCGGGTTGCTGAGCGGACCCAGTCTGAGGAAAGGAAAAGCACTTGTTGAGCCACCCAACTCAAGGGCACTTCATTGCTCTGCAGGATCAGGCTGTAATTGAATTAACTGGCCTTGAAGCAGCAGTCACTCGTGTACACATACTTGCATATTCCATTTGTCATGTTTGGTTTCAACCTCATTTATTTCTGGCAAAGAGAAGAAACGGCTTCTCCCTCGCCTGGACACCTTCTCTGCACGCATGCGGGGTGCAGGAGCTGTTCTCTGGGGGCGAGACTTCCCTGCTTTGGTGCAGGTTTGGGTCAGTCTGTCGCAGTCTGGGGTTGGTGAGCTCTCGGAGGCCCTGCAGTGCCTTTCAGACTGTGGGAATCCTGGGGGGTGTTTGCAAAAGCACCGAAGTCCTTTTGTCTGAAGGAGAGGCTGGCGGGAGCCGCAGGCAGGCTTGCTGCAGCACGGCTGGGTCCGGAGGGGTGTAGGCGTGAGGTTACCAACTGTGTTCCCACAGGCAGTTAGCCACATGAGTATGTCCATGCCCAGGAGTTCAAGTCTCTTTTGAAGGTAGCAGTTAGGTCCTGCTGTCATTAGATATTTTTGACATGTAAGTTTTTGTCACCATCCAACAGAAATTCAAGGTGCTCTTTTTTTTTTTTTCTTTCTTATTTTTCTTTTCTTCTTTTTTGTTTTCCTTCTCTTTTCTTTTAAGGATAAGTAAAGCTTGGCTGGTTTTTCCAGCTGAAACGTAGTTATGTGTTGGGTGTCCATTTAATTGCTCTGTGAGGGGGTTGCTCGCAGTCTGGGAATGAGCCCCGCCTGCAGGTAGATGTCCCTGGGAGAAGCGGTATTGGGGCAGTGGTCTTGAATCCCCTGCCTACAGCAGACTTGGAGCAGGCAGGGGCAGGGCGTGCTTTGTGGACCTGAGTCTCCATTGTGCCTCCGAACACTGGCTATCCAGAGGTGGGCTTGCTCCGGAGAAATGAGGGATGTGGTCGCTCAAAGCCTGTTGAGGGCTGGACCTCTCAGCTGCAACTGGTAGCACAAGCCCATGCTGAATGCCATGTCAATACCACCAGCTGCCCCTTCCCACCTTCCTCTCCCTCTCTGGCCACTGTCGCACTTCAGCGTGGGTGGAGGTTACGAGTCTCGTACAGCAGACTAAACCACTCTGGTGTTAGGCCTGTTCTTAATCGCCTCGTGTGGACAGCGCAGGGTAGTCCACAAACCTCAAGGTGTCCCCAAGCCACGGGGTGGAAACTGGTATTTTGATAGAGACGTTGTCTTAGCGTTAGCTCTGGGCACGCTGCAGTCGCTGTGGGCCCCTGACCGTCAAGGACAATCCCTTCTGGGGACTCGTATTTTTGCAGAGCCTTTCTTACATTCCGTGAAGCATCATCTCAGATGAGGATTTTGTAGATGGCATCGCTTGTCACCTCAGTCCAAAGGAGTAAGAAAGGAATGGTCCTGAAATTGCTCTGACTTCTAGTCCTTAGGAAGGCTGCAAATAAATTTTGGCTTGAACAATTACCCGCCCTAATGTCAGTTTGGGTAGGTGATTGAAATCCCGTGGTAGTCCAGCTGGAGTAGCTAGTAATACCTACTGCTTTGAACATAACAGTTCCTTGAAAACATTAAATGCTGACCTAGAAGTTTAGTTTGTTTCAGGCCATACATCTGCTGATTTCCCACCTTGTTTCCACTGCCAAAGCCTCAATTCCAGCCAGGAGAAAACTAAGCAGAGTTGCTCCACTGCGGAACAACTTGAGTCACTGCACGCCACCTGCCTCGTACAACGCACGTCTCCTGCTGCCTCCTCGCAGACCTCACGTGCGTCCAGCACGAGCAGCTGAGTTTCAGATTCCTTCCCATTCAGGTCTGCTCCAGAGTGGGAGTTTGAAGGGCTGCAGAGCTCCATGCTGCCTCTGGGAGATTGTGTGGAAGGTGGGAATGGTGCGAAAGCCAGTGTAGTTTTGAGTGTTTCTCAGTAAGAGAGCCAGTGGGCACTCTTCCCAGTTTCCTCCAGCTCTGGCTCTCAAGTTGAACACCGGAGATTGGGAGAGCTGGAGCCAACAGCACCGAATAGCGTGACTGTCAAACGCTGGTGAATGCTTATCACTTGGAGCTGGACTCCCCCCCAGAAGTAAGGGTGACCCCATGGATCTCAATGGGAAGGGGTCAAAAAGTGTGGAGGGAGAGCCGCAGCTCTGGGTCAGCAACCCCCTTCCTCCAGGGACGGTACGCACAAGCACGAGAAAAGCTTCTCTGAAGTTTGTGTGTGGTGGAAGTTCCTTGTGCACTGGGGTAGGAGTGCGACCAACCTCTTGAGATAGTGTCCTGCCAGAGGTTCCTTCTGGAGAGGGTGCACCAGCTGTGGTGTTTCTTCTGTCCCTTGGATTCGCTGTGCCCAAGGTAGCTCAGCCCCTGGTAAATCATCTGCTAGAAGAGGAGAGGGGATGGTTTTATGCAAAGAATACATATGGGAAGGAGGAGACCGCATGCGTGGGGACGGGCTGTCCTGACAGGTCTGCTGAACATTATGACATTTGAGCCCTGATTATTCCATGACTGGTTATAGTCACTGTCCCTCGGTGGTGCCTGTCTGCAAGAGCCGTTGATCAGACGTGTAGGGCTGGTGGGATCTGCTTTCATCCTTTGCACTAGAGCTGGGTCAGCAGCATCCCGGTCTTTACAGACAGGTGTTGAGCCTGGCTGCTGAGCATTGGCAGACCACAGTCAGAGCTGGGTTTGTTCTGGTGACAAAGTCCTTGCAGCAGCACGTGCCTTCTACTCCGTGGCTATTAACAAACATCTAGCGCCATGTTATCCCTGTAGGTGTTTCTGAGGAGGTTATGACCCGTAAGAGTATTGCCATTTTTAAATAACTCCCAAATTGACCATGCTGCTTGTTTCGAAGCATGCGAGTAACACCTCACTGACGGCACCTGGAAGAGGTCCTATGGAAAGAAAAATCTTTTTCCATTTTGAATGTTCTGGGCCCAGGGCAGCATGTTTTACTGTGTGTTTGTGCGAGTGTCACAGAGCAACCAGGAGGAAAGCACATCTCTTCAAAAGGGTCTGAAGTCACCGTGGTTGGCCAGCACCCAGGGGGCTGATGCAAGCTTGACTCTTGAAACTGTCCAAGTGCTCAAGTCGGCAGCATCTGTCTGCATAGTCATTTATCTATTATCAACTAGTTAACTGCTGCTCTAGATAAGGTAACCTGGTAGCACCCAGCACAGGGATACTTTTAACTTTCAGGAAAGTGGGGGAGTGACCTGTCAGGTTTGGTGTTAGGGATCAAGGGTCTTTCTCAGGTCCAGCCCCAGCCAGTCTAATTTCAGTAGAGACCAGGACCTGTTCTTGAAGCATCGCAGCGTCGTGGCAAGAACAGTACGGTCTGGTACCTTATCTCTTCCCCGCACCTGCCTCGGTCGCGGAGGCTCCGGCACAACGCTGCGCCCCGTTCCCTTCCTGGTGCTTGCAGACACCTCCCTGCCCGTGGGCCCAGGGGGGAGGGGGAAGGCTTTCAGCCCATCTCCTGCCGAGTGCTGGAGTGCACCAGCTCACAGGCGGCGGCAGCACGGGAGCTGCGGGAATGGAGGCAGGAGGCAGTGGTCCAGCTGGGCCAAGCAGCCTGTGCAATTTTGCAGATGCCCTTGTAGTCCCGGCAGTAATAAGTAGGTTATTGAGAAGCTGCTGACTTTCACTTTAAGGTGGTGAAAGCTTTTTTGGTTTAGAATAAATATGTATCCAGTAAAACTTTCTAAGAGCTTCAGCGGGAGCACACACCGAATAACAGTCTGGGTGAGTAATAAAAGCTTTGGGCTGGGTTACCGAGCCAGTGGAGACATCAAAGCTTGTGGTAAGGAAGGGCTGCCATACCAATCTACGTGCTTAAACCCTTCAGCAAGGAGAATGTGTAATTAACACTATTGAGTGTGACCCTCCACTGAACCCCAGCAGCAGAGTACGCGCTCCAGACAGTCCCCACTGCCATCACCCGCTTCCCCAGAGCTTTGTAGCAGTCAAAGTTGGCTGCAGTGCCAGGGGTTGCATTACGAAGATTGCTTTGCTCATGCACGCAGTGGTGGGCAGGGTGCTCTCCGGGCCGCTGCAGCCATTGCAAATCATAGTTAGGTTCTAGTTCGGAAAGCAAACCGAAGGGAGCGTTGGGTGTTGATCATCCAGGTCAGATGGCTTGTTTTTCTAGCAGGAGCTAGAAATCGGATTTCCAGCAATGCCTGTGCCAGGTGCGGCTGTAATACAGATTTGGGTAGTGGAGGACGCACCATTAGCTGCTGGCCGGCAGCAGGATCTGTAGGAAGGTCTCGCTGATGGTGTTCAGAGCTCTGCACGTGAGAGGAGTCACAGCTGGCCTGGAAGAGAAGGCGAGATTCAGGTCTGGCCATGGCTCTGCGGGGCAGCGGACCGGCCGGCAGCATCGTGGATCGTGTCAGACAGGAGAGGGCAGACAAGTTCTTCCCATCACAGCACAGCTCCAGCTGGCCCAGTCCTGCCTGTCAGGGCCCAGCATCATCTGTCTCATGACGCGCTGAATACTTGTAACCAATTCCACAGTTTAAACCTTCCCACCAAGATCACAGCTGAGGAAATGCAGAAGTCCTTAGCACCGCCGGCGCGCGTAGTGTTTACAGAGGACACAAGATTCCCGAAGCCAGAAGCACAGGAGATTTTATTTTTTTAAAATGTTTCCAATGCTTGTGCTTGTGCAGGAAAGTTCAAGGTGATCCAGATACACTCCAGCAGTACCCAAATATCCATTCCTTTAGAGAGCTCTTTCATTTTTACTCACTATTATTACATGGAAAAGTTTCAGCTTGCAGAGAGCCCTGGTTGCGGCTTGCTCCCGGGGGTGCAGACCTGGCCCCGCATGGGCTGGCTGCGTGGCCCCTCCGCAGCCACCCCAAGCCCAGGGCTTCACTGGCAGAGGGGCACGCGTCTGGAGGCTGGGCTCTGCCCGGGGCCAGCTGCCTGGTGGGCGATGCTGGGTGTGCGGCACCCGGTGTCGGTGCCCAGCACCTGGCGTGCGGAGGGTCGCAGGGAGCTGTGTGCGGGGAGCGGTGCCCAGAGCTCAGTACGCAGAGCCCGGTGCACTGGGAGCGGTGCCCGTATCCTGTAGCCTGGTACCCGGTGCACTGGGAGCGGTGCCCGGAGCCCCATACCCGGTGCACTGGGAGCGGTGCCTGTATCCTGTAGCCCGGTGCCCGGTGCAGTGGGAGCGGCGCCCGTGTCCCGTGTCCCGGCGCGCGGTGCAGTGGGAGCGGCGCCCGTGTCCCGTGTCCCGGCGCGCGGTGCAGTGGGAGCGGCGCCCGTGTCCCGTGTCCCGGCGCGCGGTGCAGTGGGAGCGGCGCCCGTGTCCCGTGTCCCGGCGCGCGGTGCAGTGGGAGCGGCGCCCGTGTCCCGTGTCCCGGCGCGCGGTGCAGTGGGAGCGGCGCCCGTGTCCCGTGTCCCGGCGCGCGGTGCAGTGGGAGCGGCGCCCGTGTCCCGTGTCCCGGCGCGCGGTGCAGTGGGAGCGGCGCCCGTGTCCCGTGTCCCGGCGCGCGGTGCAGTGGGAGCGGCGCCCGTGTCCCGTGTCCCGGCGCGCGGTGCAGTGGGAGCGGCGCCCGTGTCCCGTGTCCCGGCGCGCGGTGCAGTGGGAGCGGCGCCCGTGTCCCGTGTCCCGGCGCGCGGTGCAGTGGGAGCGGCGCCCGTGTCCCGTGTCCCGGCGCGCGGTGCAGTGGGAGCGGCGCCCGTGTCCCGTGTCCCGGCGCGCGGTGCAGTGGGAGCGGCGCCCGTGTCCCGTGTCCCGGCGCGCGGTGCAGTGGGAGCGGCGCCCGTGTCCCGTGTCCCGGCGCGCGGTGCAGTGGGAGCGGTGCCCGTGTCCCGTGTCCCGGTGCG
>VYZV01044222.1:38617-64418 GCA_013401275.1 Pandion haliaetus | reverse complement strand
CCCCCCTCCCGGCGGCGGACGGGAGCCCGGCCGACGTTTTCTTGGACCCCCCGGCCGCCAGCGGTGCCTCTCTGCTGACCTCGGCCCGGGGCTTCCGCGCTCTGACCCGGCTCGTGCCCTCCCTGGGGCAGGCTGTGCGGGCTCTCTTCTGGGAGAGCCATCGGGTCTTCCATCTTGTGGCTGGCTCCTGCTGGCTTCCTGTAGCTCTTCTTTTCGCCCCCGAGGACAGCTTTGGCGCCTTGAAGAAAGAGGAAGAACAAAGCGCTTGGGTTTCGTTATTCGTTTTAATGTACAGGTGGGAGCAAAATCCTCCCGAAGCAGCACAAAGATCCTTACCACTGCAAAGAGAAATTCCTTTGTCAACCCAGGTTCAATTGCTTTAATAAGCGATATCACTGCTTTACGCATCCTGCCTTTTCTCTATCCTTAGACCACCATGGTGGCAGTAACATTACCACTGCAGGCGGGACTTCTCCCGTTCTCTGGGGCTTTTTCTACGAGGACCTTTATGATACGCTGTACTGATATGCAGGGCTTGTTCCCGCTCCTCTGGGATCTGGCAGGAACTTTCTCACCTCAGTGGTAACAAAATCTCACAAGTCGCTTTATTTCTCCCTGTTAAATCCTTTCCTCAGCCTGCTGAAGCTGAAAATGCTGCGGGTGAGTGGTGTCTGTGTAGCCGACACAGGTATCGCGGGTAGCTCTCTCTGGCTTCCGCAGCTTGGTAACGGCCCTCCAGGACTCACTTGCCCTGTTCTGCAGCACTATCGTGTCCCGGTTGGGGTGGAGGAGATTGCTCTGGAGTTCTGGTCAACTGACCCGTATGTCCTGAACCCATGCTTTGATGCCCACAGGAAGCAATAAAGTGAAGTCAGGTGGTCTTCTCTATTTCAGTAGAATGGCAGAACGAAAATCTCAGCTGCAGTGTCTCCCCGTGAACAAAGCCTCTTCTGTCCCTTTCTGCAGATTGTGCCCCCCTCGGGCATTGTTTTGATTGTTTATTCCTCCTTCCGAGATTTCTGCCCCAGAATCCGTTCTTGCATGTCAGGACACATAGCGACTTCTGGGCATGGCAGATTGTCAGCTAAGCTGCGCTTGTTAGTAGAGATTTTTGGGGCTGTATTGCGCCATTAGGATATAAGATATCTCGGAGACCTTTAAACCGTCACAGTTGGTGGGAGGTCTGGAGTACGAGAGTATGCAGAGAATTATAGGAACCACCTTGTGCTGGCAGGTAACTTGCGTGCAGATCTCAAAGCTAATAGCGCTGAAGCAATGACTGAGCCCGCAAATGCAGGGAGCGGTGCCTTCCTCGCTTCTGTCATCCAAGCAAGTGGCAGGTTTGGCTTTTTTTTGTGAAGGTTGTATTGGAAATCGGAGTGGTTTTACTTCCTGACAGCTGTTGTTTCAACTGTCTAGTGTGATTCTGGAGATGCACAGACACTCCCTCCTGCTTCCTCTCACACCCAACAGTGCTGCAGTCGGAGTTCGTAGTTAGTTTATGACAATAACATACGAAAACCCACAGTTTGCACGTTGTACCTGTTAGCAGCAATTTCTGGGCTTTTCTAGGACACCTACTTCAGTGGAGAAGCCAGGAGCATGAGTGAAGGGTGCATGTGTTTGTGCGAGAGAAATTGCTGTGGGAATTATTGCCAACCTGAATTGTAAAAGCCTACGTGTTGTCAAAAGCTACGGGTGACAGTGCGACAGGTGAGACTGTAGCGGTTGAAGGAAGATTGAGAAGCACGGGCATAACTGTTGGTTGTGGTGCGGAGAAAACATAGGGAGGGGAGGTTAACTGAGCCTTTCGGCTTTCTCAGTGATTGCTTCATCAGCTTGGTATGGAAGTGTTGCTCTTCACTGTGCCTTAGGTTGTGCACAGTGCATCAGAGACAAGTAAACGTAGTATTACTTTCCAGGTGTGTGCTGATGCTGGAATGTCCAGCTCAGGAGAACAGTATTTTCAAACCTTGTGTGTCTATTGAGAGACTTTTTATTAGTTCCTTTTCTTTGGTTGTTTGGAGATAGAATCAAAATACTTCCCCTCCTGCTGTCCACAGTATGTTTTCCTATCCCTGTGGAAAGAGAGGTGGAAGACTAAAGTGGTGAAATGCCTTGCCCTGGTTTCACAAAATAACTGTTAACAGAGCTGTTGGTTGAATCAAAATCACCCAGTCTTTGTGCTTTGGTCACAAAAGCCTTTCCTGTCCCAGGTAGACTGGAGTTCCCGTATTTTTTCTTGGAGTGAGCCGTGCCCATTCTGTTCAACCACCCTGTCACAGCCCACAAGCACCATCTCTGCGATGTCTCTGGCACCTCTAAAAGCAATGAGGTCTGCCTGGGGATGGCAGTTGTATGTTGTGTCAGGTGCAAGTGGGGAGAAAAGCCTCAGTTACTGACTAGACAGATTTTGATAAACTGGCAGCTGTCAGTATGGCATTTCTTACCATGCCGACAGACCGTGGGGAATCACTGAGTGTAGCTGGTGTCTGGCCGCCTACCCCTGTGATTCCAGCCAGGGGTTCTTCCATGCTGTCGTGTGGTACGTTAGTCAGTAGGAGACATCAGCTACTGATGAAACGCCATTGCAATTAGTGTGTCTTCTTTTACAAGGGAAAGAGCAGTAAAGCCATACACCTGCTTCCCTGCTACCCTAATTATGCCCTTGTGCTTTGTAAACAAGGTGAGCTCTATTCTTGGCTGGATTCAGGAGCCTTCTGGAAGCTGCTGCCTCTCTTTCCTTCTGCAGCATCGCACTGAGAAATGTTAGGAGACCCCCTGGTATTTCTGGATATCAAAAGAGCAGATGATGCTTAAGAACATCAGGAGCAGCGTGTGGGCGTGGGAAAATGGCTAATGGAACGGCTAATGGTTTGGAAAGCTTGATCCCAAATGCCAACAGGCGGAGAGACGGGGAGTGGTCCGCAAAAAGGCTTCCCAGCACGGCAGGGGCGCTGGGGGCTGGTGGTGATCCCACCCGGTTTTGGCAGAGCTGTGCCGGAAGGATGCTTCCAGGCGTGGCCTTGTGAGGCAGCACCTGTGCCTGCAGAAATGGGTGCTCACAAAAGGTCCCCCACCGGTGACACATGGGCTGTCGCCGGCTGCACGGAGACTCGTTGAGACGCAGTCGGCGGTGGAGATCAGGCTGGCAAGCCCGACGGGTCTGTGCCAGCGGTGAGGTAGAGCTGCGTGCAGCCACGGTCTGTGCGGCACCTTTCGCTCACGCTGTTGCTTCGGCCCTTTGCGCGGAGGGCGGCCCCCGCTCGCCACCCGCAGCCAGGGGCTGAGCTGGGCAGCAGAGGCGGCCGGGGTCTGGGCCCCGGGCACGCTCGCCCAGTCCTGCGACGCTTCTGCCGGGCCGGGAGGAAAGGCGCTCCCTGCGGTGCCTCCGCGGCTCCTGGTGCAGAAGGATTTTTCCGTCTGCTAACGATGGCTGATGACACAGCCTGACACTGGCTGGCGGGGAGACGTGGTGGGGGTGGAGATGCACAAATGAGCCCTGGCAGGGGAAACAGTGCGTTTATTGTAATCTGAGGCTGCTCTGGCAGCGTGTGCTGCAGAAGCCTGTCTATTAAGTCAGACTTGTTTCCTCGTAACTGCTTCATTCTCTTCCTTTCTTGTTCCCCTGCCTCTTAACGTCTGGGTGCACTCCTGAATGATGCCAGAGCCTGTAGATGTGGTGTCATCTGGATATTACTTGTTCTGCTTCATTATATTTTTTCCTCATAGCTGGGGGGTAGGTGCTGATGCAGCCCTTCTCCCTCCCGCAGGCGTGGGGTTGCCTGGCAGTCGGGCGCGGGGCAGGCCCTGAGGCAGCGCCCGATCCCCTGAATGAGCGCCTTGTTTGTGCTCCAGCCATTATGGACCTCACAATTTTGTGTACTAACAGAGTTAGCACTGAGCAGCCCTTCACATCTGCCACAGAATGACCATTTGTGTTTGTGGCCAGGCATATTTTCTGAGTTCACATTAACAGTTTATACAGTAATTGTCAAGTGATGCGGTGTCCTGCCCCCATGCCGCCTGTGCCTGTCTCCCTTTGCTTTCTTTTGTCTGATGCGCAGAGAGAGGCAGGCCAGCATCAGTATTTGCTGGCACTCCTGTGCTCTAGTAAGAACAAACTCCGGGGACTTTGGGAAAGCAAGTTGGGAAGGCGTAAAGGGTATGGGCAAGACAAAAAAAACCGGGAGTCTCTGTCGTGTTATTGGATCTGGGCAGGTAGACTTTTTCTCATCGTGTAGGCTAGGTAAAGCCAAGGAGGCTCTGCCGGGGCATGGGGGACTGGTTGTGTGGGAGAAACTCTGTACAGTTGGCTGAAATATAAAACAAGAATCTTCTTCCCTGTGTTTCTAACTGTGGCCCTGATTCTTCCATAGCTGACACCTGATACTGTTGCTTGGTAGTTTCTATCTGCGTTTCTTGTACTGTTACTTAAATACTCATCATTTGTGTCCGTGGGAGCCATGGCTCAGCTGCTTGCCCTATGTGACTGACAGGCTGGTTGTGGTCACACTTCGCCCTTTTAGGGGTTTCTGAACGTAAAATTACAGTATTGTTAGTGAGATGACAACTGGATAGACGCAAAAAGAAGGACAAGCGCCCTGTGCCGGGGGAGGAGGAGAATCAGTGGCTAGTCCGCAGCATTTGTTTGTGCTCGGGGTCCTCAGCCCCAAAGCCGAGCATCGCCTGGCGCCTGCCCATCGGGGAGAGATGCGGCGCAGGCTGAGAGCTGGCCCGAGGACCCAGGACTCCTGGGCCAGCACGCACCTGGCTATCCTCCAGCCTCGGCTGTCCTTGAGGAAAAGAGCTGCAAGTGAGAGGTGGTAATGGTCCCCCAGGTCACTAGTCAAGGCCGGTATCTTCATGTGCTGGTTGTAATCTGTTAAAGCTAGCTGTTTAAGGGAGCTGTTTGGGGAGGTCTGTGACCAGCAACATGCCCTTGCTTCCGGACCCCCCCCGAGACAGCAAAGTTCTGCATGTGTTAGCTTAGGTCACGGGAGAAGGGGAGCTGACCCCAGCTCTGCTTGTCAGGGAGGACGGTGGGTGGGACGGGAACAGAGGAACAACTCGGCTGTGCGCTTTTCCTGGTGAAAGGCAAGGCTCCCGATCGGCATTAAGCTGCGCTGAGCGGGGAAGGTAAATCCCCGTTGCTGGGACTCGGATTGCTGGTCATCGGTACAGCCATGGGAAGAGCCTGGCCTGGGAAGCGAGGAGAGGCTGTGGCTCTTCCCCCTGCGCCAGCGCTGAGCTGCAGCCGGGGTTGAGAGCGCCGTGCATTCTGATCCTTTCCCCACCCAGTTTCTTTGTCTTGACTGTCTGTGGATGAGATTGCCGTAAAAACGCAGACGGGACTCGGGGCTTTGGCTGCTGCAAGCTGCAGGGACGCGGGGGGATTCTCTTGCATCCTTCTGTTGCCAGGGAGGAAGCTGCAAATTAGCACCACTGTGGCGATACTTCCAGAAATTACCCCAGGGGCAGCGGATGAAGAACAAACCCAGTTCCCTGTAGAGGAATTAATTGTGCAAGAGCTTCACAGGGTGAGGCTGGCCTGCGAGCCCCGCTGAAGGCTCCGGTCAGCCGTGGTCCAGGGTCACACGGTGGAAGGGGGGTGTACTCACATGCCAAAACCTGGGCTGTGGGCACCGTGGGGGGAGCAGAGAGGAAAATAAGGGCAGCTTGAGAGCTGGAGGGTTGTTGGAGGCATTTTAAGCAATCAGGAGGACTGCATATTCTCTGGAACAGCACAGTCAGCTTATGTCGCCCAAACACATGGTAGCCACATGTGAGATCAGGCTTTTTGCCCCTGTACTGCCTGCAGCTGGTGTTTGGACTTGCGCAGGTGGAGGTAGAAGAGCAGGACCTCAGCGTTCCCAGTTCCTCAGGACAGGGTCTGTTCCCCACAGGACAGTGTCCCTTCTCTCCCATCAGTGTATGCTGGGTTGCCTGGGTCCAAAAGCGTGAATACAGGAAGAGCATAAGAGAGTTCTGGTCCAGGTGCGCTCCTTTGGAGAAGGCTGCTAGCCACAGGTCAGTAGAAAGGAGAACAGGGGAGCTGGTGAATTATGAGTCGGTAACATAGTTCAGTGCCTCCTGGGTCGCGTGTAGACCTGTGACTTTGTGAAATACCTCAGACGGACTACCCGTAGCATTGTAAGGGAGGAACAGGTTCCAACTGCAGATACATCATCTTCAGGGTGCATCTTCTCTCCTGTTGGTGGTCTTTGCAAAGTGGAAACAGATGAGAGAGATTTAAGTTGTCTTCTTTAATGCAACTTATTTTGCATGGTATTTGGATAAGATTTAAGGATATGCTTTTAGTAACAAACCTTCTGTAAATACTGGTGCGTGGCTTGTGCTGCCTGCAGATTTATGTGCATAATGACCTGGTGTAGGAAGCTTTTGACTTCTCTTTGTATATTTTATGGAAGCATATTTGCTGTGTCCCCAGTGACTCTCCTTTGTACTCATCCTGCCTCGGTGGTGTTTCTGGAAGCACCTGTTCCATTCAGAAACAGCCCTATGAGTATGATTTTGTCAGTCCTTTCCTCTTGTCCCGTTGTTTCAAGTGTTGGTACAGATGTGAACTTTCTGCAGTATTGGCTATCGGGGTGAGCTGTCTGATGCAGTAGGAGAGCACCCAAGAAGGGCACTATACTGGTTGCTGAGAAGCGCGTGTATTGCCTGCTGCTGACAACTGCTGTGTTACTCCCTTCACAGAGTGATCGTCTCCTTATCAAAGGAGGAAGAATAGTCAACGATGACCAGTCATTCTATGCTGACATTTACATGGAGGATGGCCTCATAAAGTAAGTATGGGGCTTCTGTTATCTCTGTTCCCCTTAAATCAGCTTCAGGTTGGATGATTATTGGCGCTTTGTGGATGTGGTCTGTTCCCAACTTGCCAGCCAGTAAAACTTGATAGCCCACTCTGGTTAGAGGCTCAGCTCTCTGCAGTGTGTGTGAGCACATGTGTGATTGCCTGACGTGTTTCCATAGTAACTCCAGTGACTGAATTGCAGTCGAGCTGGTGACTGTGATACAGCGTGCGTTGTACCACAGAGCTGCATCTAATTGCACCAGGAACAAGATTTATCTTTGACTCCTGTTTTGTCCTGTGTTAACAGTATTAGCATGAATGACCCCACACAAGAACCCATTTGTTACCTCTAACAAGGACAGCGCTGTGCTGCAGGTCATCTGCATCCTTGAGATTTTCAGGAATTGCAGGCAAACCTCTGGGTCCCCCCAGCTTCTTCGTGTGTGTTTCAGAGGTGCAGTAATAACTCCATTGTTCAAAGGCTGCGGTTCAAATGTGGCAAGTGTATCACGTTGGGACCAGCTCCAAGCTGGGTGAATTGAAAGAACCATGATAGTTTATAGCAGAGAGACTTGAAAAGCCATTGCTTGTTCTATGGTAAGAGAAAAATATCCAGCTTTCCCAGGATGGTATATTTTAAAAGTAGCAGCAGAGAAGTGCTTCAAGAAGTGGGACTGTATTTTTATGAGGATATTTTTAGCAGGTAGACAAGAGCATTCATGATTGACTAGTACTTGTACACAGGCAAGGATCAGAGCCAGCTTCAGGTCTTGCTATGGCACAGTCTTTCTGGCTATCCCTGGGCGAATCACTTAGCTTCATCTGCAGCCTGGAGGTCACAGAGTTTCATTACCTTGGAAGCGAAATGCTCTCGCAAGTGAATTCTGGTAAGAATACAGTGAGCGATTTAAATCCTTTGCTGATGGATTCATCTCAATAAAAGTGATGGAAAGAGCTGCTGGTTTATTGCTGTGAGGACACTGGAGTGAGCAGCTCTGTCCATAGAACTTTTGTTACTCTAAGGAAAGAAACCTGCAAAGTGACTAAGGTTGAATGAAATGCAAAAATGGAATTTGCTCATTTACCTCCCTAGTGTGCCAAGGAAACAAGAAATTTTCCACTAAAACCAACTTGTCTTTTATCTTGATTTATCAGGGAAGACTGAGGAAGGCTTGATGAAAATAGGATTTCTGAAAGAAGAGATTTGAAGGCTGAGTGCTACATATGGACAGATAAAGGGATTGAAGGGGCGGGAGCCTGAGTGAAGGGAGTCCTAAGGTTCAGGTGACCTGGCCTGCAGGAGGGCTGGGTATGTCTAGGGAGGAGAATGTCATGTGCTAGAACAGCACAAACTCCAGAGGATTCTAATAGTATTTTAGGTTATGAGTAGTTGTATACTGGAACTTTTTAGGTTTCCTGTTTTCAGAAGATATTTTTAGGTACTTGGGATTTTAGCTGCCTTCACTACAGCATGGCCCTGCTGATAGCAAAGATGTCCTTCAGGGGCATGGAGGAGACGATGTGAGAAGGGAGGTCCTGGGGAGGGAGGACTCTGTGCTCCTTGGGAAGAGAGTGAGCCCAGTGCTTCCAGGCTGTGCTGTGAGCCCAGCCAGGCTGCAGCCAGCCGTGCTGTGCACTTTGTGAGCTCCTCCCCGGCTCCCTGGAGCGAGGCTTCCCTTTACCCTCGGGACTTTGTGCTGTGGGCAGCATTACAAGGCCCTGGCAAGCCCTGAGCTGGCCTGGCAGCTGTGGCATTACAGTGGGAAATTCTCTTTCTCTGTAAGTAAGCCTCAGACTTGAGCCTTACTTAAGGTGGGCAGAAGGATGGGGGAGAGGAGAGATTAGGGATGCAGCTTACTGGAAGCAGGGCTGGTGTTGGGTTTTGTGAGCATGTACCCTGAGTGAGCAGGTAGGACCGCTACGCCGGAAACACTTGCAGGAGCCTGACTCATGAGTCCGTGGGGTATGAAGTGTCCTAGGCAGCTTCTCAGCATACACTGCAGAGATCTGTGTGCCCATCAGACCATACTCTTCAGCTACCCCAACCCAGTGCCTGCCCCAGACAGCAGGTGCCATCACAGACACCACTAGAGTAGTCAGACAGATGGCAGCCACCCCTGGACTGTGCAAATCGCAGGCTTAAGCAAGCCAGACAATCCTGCATCTTGCTGCAGTTAAGTGGCTTCACTCTGCTGGCTCCTGCAAGCCCAGGTGTGGGAGTGGGAAGGAGTGGGGCATTTCTGCCGGAGGGGGGCGTTGACCTGGCTGCTCCCTAGCTGAACTGTTCATTGATTATGTTGTGGCTGGTTTTCCTTTGTACCATCTTGGTATCATCTCATCAGGCAGATTGGAGACAATCTGATTGTCCCTGGAGGGGTCAAAACCATAGAAGCCAATGGGAAGATGGTGATCCCTGGAGGAATTGATGTCCACACTCGCCTGCAGATGCCATACAAGGGGATGACAGCTGTGGATGATTTCTTCCAAGGAACGAAAGCGGCCCTGGCTGGTGGAACCACCATGATCAGTGAGTGCAGCAGGCAGGTCCTGTACATGACAGTACCCAGCACTCTTGGAACATTGCCCAGTTATCTCTTTTTCTCTTTGCTTTTCTCAGTTGTCTTTGTTTTAAAGGTCCATGACAGTGTGCTCATCTTTTCTGTGATCTCTGTCAGTTTAGTCTAGAGAGTGAGGACCGGGATGAATCTTTGGGATTCTTAGTAATAATGAAGAGGTGAGACAGGAGGTTTGCATAGGACTCCTTGCCCTTGCAGATCCCATGTTCTGCAGTGCTTCATTGTCTACAGCCGCTGGTGCCCCTGGGACCCTCAAAAAGGAACGGCATAACTTTTTTCCCGTTAAATAAAAATAGGGCAGCATGATGCTCAGAAGATTCTAAGCAGAGGAACAGAGCAATCTCCTGGCATCCTGCTCTGCTCAGAAATAAACAGCGTTAACAGAAAAGGAAGGGGAATTCTCAGGTCCTTCCCTGGAGAAGGCCATGGCTGTGCACCGGTTTGAGGTCCAGGTTTTACTGCTGTGCAGTGGTCACAGTTGTGTGCACTGCGGGGTTCCTTGGGATGCAGGAGCAACTGTTGATCCTTCCAGTAAAGGACTGGGTTTCTTGTCCTCCCCGCACCAGTTCTCCTTCCCCTGGGCCAAAAAAATAAGTTGTGTGAAATGGACTGCGGTAGGGCATGGGGACTACACGGTGGGCAATAAAAGGTGCATTAGTATTGCAGAGTGGGAGGAGGCTATGTGTTAATGGGATGGAAGCTGGGGTGAGGAAGGACAAGGCCCTTCAGCTTTCAGCTGATTTCTCAGCAGAAGGCTGTAAAAGCCCCTGGTCCTATGCCAGAAGCTGTTAAGCAAAGGCTCTGTGTGCTTCCCCGCTGATAAATGCACTTGGAGGAGCCCAGGCACGTCGCAGAGGTGATGGGGGCCTCTTTGGAGCTGCCCTGAAGCTGCCGAGGGGATGATCCTGGGATTGCGGAGATGCCCGGCAGTGTGCAGGGCCGCAGTGGGGTGGCCCGGGAGGGGAGCCCTCACCCACCCCTTGCCCCCGCTGTGCCTCTGCAGTGGACCACGTGGTGCCGGACCCCGAGTCCAGCCTGGCCGAGGCGTTGGAGCGGTGGCGGGAGTGGGCCGACGGGAAGGCCTGCTGCGACTACGCGCTGCACGTGGACATCCCCCGCTGGAGCGACCGCATCAGGCAGGAGCTGCACACCATGGTCCAAGAGAAAGGTTTGCTGCCCTCTGCTCCCTGCATGTGGGCCATGGCGAGCCGCGTCCCCTCGCCGAGGAGGGCAAGGGGTGACTGTGCTGTCGTCCACCCTCTCGCTGTCGAGTGCCGGGTGGGGTCCTGCACGGCCGCGAGCAGGAGTCGCGTCCCGCAGATGAGCTGGCGGGGAAGGCAGCCCAGAGCAGGCAGCCTGACCAGACCGTCCAGGAGGGAGAGCCCCCGGCTCACCCCTCTCTCCTCTCTGCTCTGCCCCTAGGAGTTAACTCCTTCATGGTGTACATGGCCTACAAGGATTTGTACCAGATGTCGAACACTGAGGTGAGACCTCCTTCGCCGCCTTGGTTGTGTCGATGCGAGGGGCAGCGGGGGGGACGGCAGCCACGCTGGGCGCAGGGAGGCTGGGGCAGCAGGCGGCCGGGCCTTGCGGTTCCTCTCCTCTGCCCTTGCTGCCTTCGGAGGGCTGCCCTGGGCTGCGGGCATGGTGTGCCAGCCACGGGCTGACCGGGCTGCCGCGCTGCAGGTGGGGGCAGAGGTCTGGCGTGGAGATCGCTAAGAGCATCCACAGGCGGCCACGGCCTTCGGAGAGCACCGCCCGCCACGGCCAGAGCTGGTCCCGGCGCGCCCACACCAGGCCCTGCCGCTGCCAGGGCCTTTGGCTGAAGGGCTGTGCGGGGTGCCAAGGCCGTGCACAGGCCGGGGCAGTCTGTCTGCTCGGTAATCATTTTTTCTTGTCTCTGTTTTAGCTGTATGAGATATTCAGCTGCCTGGCAGAGCTGGGTGCCATAGCTCAAGTTCATGCTGAAAATGGGGATATCGTTGCACAGGTAACTAACTACTCTTCTGGTATGCAGGGACTGAAAATCTGTCCCAGGCAGATTCGGTGTGGGGCAATAGCAAAATGACTCTAAAGCTGCGTGGACATCTTTTGCAAGGTGATCTCTTTGCTGCTCAGCAGCAATGTCAAATTTACGAAGACTTTCTGCTGTGAGTGTGGGGTTCGTGAGCGAATCTGAAATAGTGTATTAGCCATTATCTAAATGGAAGAGAGTGAGCCATCAAGTTCACTCCAACTGCAGCTCTTTTTCAGTGTGGAGGGGCAGAGACCTTTGCCTTGCACATAATAAGCTGAGAGTTAAAGTGTTTTGAAAAGTGCCACAGCAAGAGAGGAATCTTCTCCCTGCTGTAAGCAAGCAGCTGGCTAATGCAGCTGGATTTGCAAGGGAGTTGTTATGAGGGATGTGGTTTGGTGTTCAAGTGGGTAGTCTGTATTGGCCCGCTGTGTTGTAATTGGTGCTGGATGAGGGAAAGTCCAAATGTTTTGATTTTCATTAAGACAGAGAAGGCATTGCTCAGTTATGCTCTGCAACTAGTTTTTTCCTGTCTCTATTATTCTTGGGAGTTGAAGAAGTGTGAACTAAGAGGTCATTCTTCGAACATCGTCAGACTGCAAGAATCAGTTTTTCTTTGGACTTTTTAGAGCTGCAGTGCACAATTGGATGGCTCTTTCACATGAAAACAAAGAGTGATCAGAGGAATTGTATTGGCTAGAGTTTATCTCTACTTCAGCACCAACCTAACCACAAAATGTCCCAAAACTATTAGTTGGTAGCACTTCACAGCCCTGGGAATTGCTTCCTTCTGTCAGGATTGATTGAAACATCCCAGGCTGGTGTGGGGCTTAGCATGTTGTTAGCACAGAGAATGATGCTTGTGGTCATCTGCTGGTGGTGGTTCCCAGGAAGAAGGCAGAGGATTTGTCCTCCTCATTTGCCATTTCAGTCCGTTTTACTTTCAGTGGTCCTGGCGACTGTGTGTTTCTCCAGTTTGCTCAACATAGGAGACGAGGTTGCAAGGGAAGAGATGTGATGCATGGCCTGAACAGAAACAGACGTGAGCAGAGCTCCTAACTTCAGATTCTGACATGCCGTAGGTGGTGGGAGAGTGCTTCGTGGTGCGTGAAGAGCAAGCCACAAGAAGAGTATTGTCAAGTCTTTGCTTGGCACTTTCACTGTGGCAGAGAAGGTGTCAGAGGAGGTAACACGCAGCACTTACCTGCTGTGCAGCCTCATCCTTTGATACACTCCTCCAACAGCTGTGAACACATCTGTTACAGTTGCAGGAGTTACACAGTCTTGACACAGATTGGTGGCATTATTGAATGCCCATAATACGCTCAGTACTCTACAAGGCACAAGAAAAAGTGCATAAAGCTGCTTGCTTACAGGCTTACTATTGCTGCTGCTGTGCATCTACTTCATGCCCCACAACACCTCTTGGAGAAATGTTGCCTGTTGTGCAACTGCATGTGGTTTCTGCAAGTCAAGGGCAGGTGTTGGGTGGGAGCAAACACATGCATTGCCACACACAGTGACAGCATGTGGATAAATGTGTGACGGTCGCATCAGAAAGATCCCCGAGTACCTCGAAGACCATGAAGTCTCCCTGCATGTTTCCTTTGAGCTCTGTCAAAGGGAGGCATTTGAAACAAGGGAATACGAGAGAAGTCTCTAGGGTACAGACAGGAGATAGGCAGGCCAGCACATGTAGTACACACACACACACACACAGTTATCCATGGTCCTTAATTATAACAGCAAAATACTTGGAATAATGTTAATGTTGGAATGAACAACCTGCACCACCAGCTTCGATACAGGACAGGATTTAGCACTTGCTGACTTCCAAATTATTAAATAACAGCACTGGGGACCCAGGAGTAACCTTGGGAGAAGACTTTTTTTATTAGCTTTAATGATTGCTTTCTCAATAGTTTCTACTCGGACTACTTGCTTTTCAGAAGGGGAGCCCCCTGTGCCTTGGAAAGGGACTGTAAACATCAAGTGCTGTACATGGAGCTGGAGAGTTTTGTACCCTTTTTTCCTCCACACTGTGCTTGTTTCATTGAAGAGGTTTCAGTCAGTGTCTACGCTCCCTCCAAGCCCTCCTGTTTCCCCATCCTCCCTCTTTCTCTTTCAAACCCCTTGAGGGTGCAGCAGCCTCTCGCTGTGCACGGTGGTCCCACAGGACGCAGGGTGGTGGCAGTCCCGAGGGATGGGCTTGACCCAGGAGGGATCTGCTTTTCTGTGTGGTTGATAGTTTCACAGCCCTGTAACATCCCTCTGTCCTTTCGATGTCCTAGGAACAAACCAGGATGTTGGAGATGGGAATAACCGGCCCCGAGGGCCACGTGCTGAGCAGACCTGAGGAGGTAAGGTGCAAAGGACAGTACCAGCCTTGCTGCACTGAAGAGCTATCTCCACAAGTCACAGTAGGGCTTAGTGTATGTAGTGGGGCCAAACAAGCATTGGGGTTGTGTGTGTGTGTGTGTGTATGCGTTCATGGGTATCCATTTATACAGGCAATACTGTCTTGTTCATCATCAGCTCAGGAGTGAGGGAGTGCATGTTTGTGACAAACATTTCTCAGTCTTGCTCGAGTCTCCTAGCAGAGACAAGGGCTTCTGAGTCTCCCAGGGATTAATCGATCAACAAAAAGGTCTATATGGCTGTAGCAGTATATGGGGCTGGTTTGGGGGCATTTGTCTTGTATAGGTGACTCCATGGATGTGAGAGGCCTGAGGAGAATCGAATGGTGAGTTTTAGTTCCTCTGAAAATTCACTGTTCACGTCTGTCTGAGTGCAGACAGATTCCAGCCTCTTCCTGCTTAATCTCTGCTTGGGGTCTAAAGTGTGTTTCAAAATCAGACAGACAAAGCCATTGGTGGAAGGAGTGGGAGGGAAGGAGAAGGGGAATTCCCTGGTTACAAATCATTGTCAAGACACTAATTAGATTACTTCTAATTTTAGCTTGCAGGGTATTTTTCTGTTTGGTCCATTAATCTGAGTTGAGTCTAATTTTAGACAGGTTTTCCTGAGATAGCTCCCTGCTGAGAGGTGCTTTTAACTTTCCACAGCATGTGAAAGAAGAAAACAATAGGAACTTGGTACAATAGCAAAGCCAAGCAGGGGAGCACTGGGACAGATTTGTACTGCAGGGTCTGCTGGAAATAAAATCAGTTGGCTTAAATTAAAAGTGTAAGAAGTTGACTGTATTACAGCTGGTAACAACATATATAGCCTAGTGTAATACAGTGCTTATTCTGTCTGAAGTATGAGGATATAAAGCATTTACCTGTGCAGGGAAGAGACTTAATGTCAAATACAGTAGATCAGAGTCCCTCTGTGTGTAAACTGCCATTTATTTTTATGACTCTAGACCCGTTGCCAGTAGTTGGCAAGCTAACCTGCAATTACGGGATGCTGAGGTTGTGCCAGGATTTGGGAACTGTCTTATTATCATAAGACAGCACTGCAGTTCTTCTTGTCCAAAGCCAGTAAAAAGTTGTTGAGTGTTTGATCTTGAAATGCCATTAAAGCATAAGGCAACTGAGAACAGTGCAAGAAGGCTCTAGATATCGTCTGTCCAGCCAAATCCAGATCTCATTGCCTTTGAAAATAAACAGTGTCCCTCTTTCAGGACGTACTCTACCTGGGAAAATGTTAGGCAGAGCACAAATGACCCTGGTGCCCCCCATAAAGCCTGCAGGTTGATGGCAAAGCATTGGGAGAGTGGTCCATAGCTCCGTGGGTCTGCTCTGTCCCAGAGGGACCTCAGTGGGGGTTAAAGACACACTCTTCTATCAGGTGATGGTGGTGACCTGGTAGGGCAGGATGGTGCTGCTCCAGATTGTAACATGCTGTGAAGGGTATTCAGTGATGGCTCTGTTTGCTCCTATCCACATGTTAAACCCCATCAGCTGCTCGAAGTCCATAAGTGCGCTGATAGAAATGTTTTTTTGCTTAAATTTCTGTTTAAGGAGCCTTGAAGCAGAAGAGAGAAACCTCTTCTCACTGTGCAGCAAATAGGCGTGCAGAAGTACGACAGGTGTACGAGTGCATGTGTGTCTGGGTGCAGTGGTCTGCTTCTCCGCTACTGGGAGAGTTAGGCTTGCACAGCCAGCTGCCTGGCCTGCAGGCAGTTACTGCGTTCCCTGCCGCTGGCAGTCGTGGCCTCCCCCGGGAGCTAGCTGATTGGTACATTGTCTTTTTAAGGCTTCTGTTTTGAACTTTCTCATGCTGAAGCTTGAAGCCAAACTGCAGAGCAAACACTTGGAGAACCTCTGGGGTTGAGCTCAGGCTGAGCACGGGCTGATGTAATAGTCCAAAGATATCCCTCGTGATCGAAATCCACCCTCCGCTAACAGCAGGACAGTGAAACACGGGGCGGGTGTCAGCAGGCTGGGATGAGCAGCAGCTGCATCGCAGGACCGCCAGACCCTGATGCGAACAGCCTGCCAGCACATAGCTCGCTGCACCCCAGCCACAGGCAGGGTGACGTTTGGTTAAACCAGACGCATCCGCAGGAGAGCCTGGATCTGTGAGTGGTCTGAAGGGGTAGACCCTTTTGCTGTCTGGCATCAGCCTGTGAGCCATGTTGTCAGGCGTGGGCAGCATTCCCTGGGCTTCTCTGGCTGCCGGGAGAGCTGGAACCAGGCAGTGGAAAAAACAGCCGATGCAACTCTGCGCTCGCCCCTGAGCACGGTCCAGACAGCACTCCCCTGCCGAGCATTGCGTGGCTGTAGCCTGCGATTTGGGCCAGGCCCTGGGGAGACTGAAGCTTTCCCCCTCGGGTCTCCCTGATTAACCTGCCCCTGGGGAGTCACGGGTACGAGCGAGGGCACAGAGTGTCAGCAGCAATCCGTGGTGTGCAAGAGGAGCAGGGGCTCCTGCCTGCTCACGCAGTGCTCCTCTGCAGCCGTGCGCTGTTCTCTTTTCCAGCTGGAAGCAGAAGCTGTCTTCCGGGCCATCACTATTGCTAGCCAGACCAACTGTCCTCTCTACGTGACTAAAGTGATGAGCAAAAGTGCTGCTGACCTCATCTCGCAAGCCAGAAAAAAAGGTGAGTGGCAGCTCCTGCTGCGCACAGCCCTGCTGTTGCTGCTGGGATCCTGGACAGCTGGATTAAGTGGTCCCCATGTCCTCATGGCTGTTTTGCCAAGACCACCACTGTGCCTCAAGTGCAGTCCAGTGTTTCCCCTTCTGCTGGGGAGCAGTTAGTTCAGGGATTTACCTGACTTGTGAAGGGCACGGGGACACTGCACCAGGCCACATGGAGCCACCTCCTGTTGTCCCATCAGGTAACTTCAACAACTGCAGGTAGGAGCAGTGCTTTAAACACCAAAGTTTCTGTGGCTGTGAAGGGCTCTCTGAGGAGACTCGTCTGATCCATGTGCAAGTGGTTTGAGCTGCTGCATATAGCTCTGGCCTTCCTTTGAAATGCTGGCCCCTCAGAGGTGCCTGGGTGCCTTTTCAGGTGGCTGGGGGCTCCGTTTGTCACCGGTGGCGGAGCGCGGGGACTCCCCACACACGTGTGGGCACGTCAGATTGCCTGACCCCTGCCAGGTGTGCCTGTGCTGCCGGTCAGGTCCGAGATGTGGCTGTCGCCAAAGTCAGCGGGGTGAAATGCCCCTGCTACAGCATGGGGACACCAGTGCTTGCAAGAGGGGCTGGAGGGACCGGGGGCCTCGCTTCCCAGGAGCATGGCTGGGGCAGGGCAGGTTGGGAAGCAGCCATCTGTTGGGGCAGGAGGCCAAGTTGTCAGCATCATTTGTCTCTCTGCAGTGTCTTCTGGGGAAGACAGCTCTGTGGCCGTGCCGTCCTGCGCTGTGCTTCAGCCAGGCTTGCTGTGCCAGCAAGATCTGTGCCCTTGAGCAGGAGGGCCCTGTGGTGATGGCAGGCAGGTCTCGCCCCTGATGTGAGCTTTGCTGTCCCTCCCTGCCTGCCCCAGCACCTGAGGCCCATGCAGGCAGCGTGGGACAGCCCAGCGTGGGTCTGGCTGTCCTCTGGGCATGGCAGACTGTTGGTAGTGCTGTGGAACAGAGAATGCCTCCAGGATCCACCGAAACAGCATCATTTCTGTCCTCCTTTCCAGGCAATGTGGTGTTTGGTGAGCCAATCACGGCCAGTCTCGGGACCGACGGGACACACTACTGGAGCAAGAACTGGGCCAAGGCTGCGGCATTTGTGGTCTCTCCGCCTCTGAGCCCAGATCCAACAACTCCTGACTACATCAACTCCCTCCTGGCCAGGTGAGTGACAGCTCTGCTGGGTGATGCTGCTAGCAGGAAGAAGCAGACTCTGGCCTTGAACAGGGGAGGAAGAGGTTAGGGAGTACCCGGGCAGCGTAGACCTGAGTCCAACCTGAACCACTTCACTGTAGGTATTTAATGAGCTGACAGATGAAACGGCTCCGACTCAGAGCTGTGGTGGCTTATGTCTGAGAGGGAAGGAAGGACTGGGGGGGCACTATAAGCTTAACATCCGTAAAGAGAAAAATACCAGGGCAAGTAGTCAAGAACCATTTTAAATGCCCTGAAGAAGGCAAAGAAATGAGGGCCAGCTAACACAGACTTGTCAGCGAAAGCATTCACCAAGCTGGAGAAGCCCTTCCGCGTGTGTGGGGCAGCGAATGGCTGCCTGGGTTGCGATGGTGCAGGAGAGGGCGGAGGGGTTACAGGTGTCACAAGCTTGTGGGTGCCCACCAGTCGAATACAAAGCAGATGTTTTCTCACACCTGTACAGGTGAGCAGTAGTACAGCCTGCAGAGTGCAGGAGGCCTTTAAGAGCAGCTTGTGCACATCTGACAGGGATGGTAGGTTGTTTTTTCGCCCTGAAGGCAAGGGGGTGGGGAAGGGATTTGTTGAAAATAGAGAGCAAACAATAAAAGCACTTCAGCAATTTGCTTTGACCTTTCACAGTTATACTCCATCCTCTCATTGTCAAGGCATGCGCAGCAGCTAAGGACACAGAGCTCATCGCTGGCCCTGTCCGTGCGCCACGTGTGAATTGCACACCCCTCTCACCCTGTGCTTGTACTTCGAACTGTGCGCGTGGTGGCTGGTCTGCATTAGCCAGGGAGTGACAGACACTGAGGGGGTTGTAAATGGAAATGACCTTTGAGGTAATGCTGGAAACATCTCTGACTAGATGAGCAAGGGATGATGGGTCAGTAAGAGGTGTCTCGGCAGAGCGGCACATTAGGATAAACCTGGGTTGTGCCAGGGTGGAGATGCCATGGCTAGCGTAAGAGAGATGCCAGTACATTTGGGGTCTGAATATGCAGCTTACCCTGGATTTTGCTGTGGTTGAGGAGCAAGAGATGCCTCTGCTCAGTCTGGATGTATGAAATATGTGCAGGTCTTAGGGACTGGCAGGGAAAAGCAAGCCCAGCTCCTGAACTGGCTTTCTAATCCTTCCCTTCCACTTCAAATTTACCCCAGACCTCAGAGGAGAGGCCGGAGCACTTCTGAGTCCCTGCAGCCCACAGGCATCTGTTCTGACACCTTTCCCATGCCATTTTCTGTGAGGCTTCAGCAGGAGCAGAGGCTGCAAGGCTCCAGCTGGGATGGATGGCTTGTTTTCTTCCACCGGGACAAGTCTGGTGGAGATTAGGAAGCATGTTGTGTCATCAGCCTGGGCCTCTGGCTGTGCAGTCAGTCAGACATATGGCAGAAATTATCAGAGGAAGATGGAGATTACCAGTGGATTAGGGCTGATTCGCAGCCCCGAGCAAAGCCATTGTGTCCGCACCATCCTGGGTTCAGGTACAGCCTGTCCGGGAGCCAGGTGCTCGAGGTCGCTTGCCTCATGCGGGCAGAAGTTGGTCTGCTTCCTTTTGCCCAGCAGCAATGACTTTCCAGCTGCTGCCTGACCACTGCTCCCCGAGGACCCAGCAGCAGCCGGGTGACTTCCAGGGAGCCATGGGCAGCTCCTCGCCCTGCCTTGCCTGTTGGCAGCTTGCAGGCTCTGCCTGTTCCTGCCCTCTGCCATCATTGTCAGGAGCAGGATGGGTCAGGGCATGTCATCCGACCGGTGAGCCCTTCTGGGCAGAGGAGTCTGGATAACAGCGCTGGGCAGCAGCTGCTGTAAAACGCTGCAGGGAAGCTTTTCTGGGCCTCCTGGAGAGAGCTGCTTCTGGGGAGTCCTGACTCTTTTCATCCCACTGTCAGATTTACATGTGGCTGTGGGGGGCATTTGCTTTTGTAGCAGTGATGTGGCAGAGATGCTGTAGCTTGGGCCAGAGGCTGCAGCTTGGGCCAGCCTGCACTTGCAAGCACACCTTCTTGGTCTGCGCTGCCGGCTGCTGCAGCTTATGCTGTGAGTGTCCATGTGGGGCTAGAGGAGCTTCTGCCAGACAAAATGTCTCAGGCCAGAGACCTGGAGCTGGGCCGAGGTGCTCTCCTTGCTGGGGAAGGTTGGCAGTGTGAGCGGCGGGCAGCCCACAGGCTCAGCTCCCCATTAGCCCGCTCCTGCAGCCGTGTCCCCTCTCCCAGAGACAGGGTGACGCCTGCCCACGGCAGACTTTCTGTGGGGCAGGGGAGGGCTGCGCTTGCCCCTCGGGGTGCAGGAGCTGGCAGTACACAACGAAAGGGCTGGCTCTGGGGATGGTCCTCGGGTGGAGAGGCCTCTTCCTCCCTGTGTGGCAGAAAGGCTGCTCTCCCAAGCAGACGTGACAGACTGCCAGAAATGGTTTTTCTGACTCACAGCGGGATGGTTTTTTCTCTTTGTGTTAGTGCAAACGATGGAGTCTGGTGTGGAGGGACATCTTTTGGCTTGACACAAGGGCCACCCTGTTCCCTGGGAGCTGAGCTGTTGACTCCTCTTGTGTGCAGGATGCTGTCCACGTCCCAGGCAGGCAGCACGGTGTGGCAGAGCTCTCTTGCCCCCCGTGCCCCCAGGTGACGTGGCTGTCACAGGAGCTGAGTCAGGTGGAAGGCTTCAGACTGAGGAGCCATTGAAATGAGGGTGCAGAGTAAGATAGAACTGAGCCAGGGGCTGCCCGTGCCCAGAGGAGATCCACGTCCCTCATGTCCCTGCTGTTGTCTAACCATGAAACAACTGACGATCCTTTTGTTACCACCACCCCTCAGTGGTGACCTGCAGGTTTCAGGAAGTGCCCACTGTACATTCAGCACCGCACAGAAAGCAATTGGAAAAGACAACTTCACGGCGATCCCAGAAGGGACCAACGGCATAGAGGAAAGAATGTCTGTTATCTGGGACAAGGCAGTGGTAAGAGTCATGCCAGGGAGAGGGCAGAGTGGGCAGGGTTGACGGGCGCTTTGGACACCCATGTTCTTGCCCCTGCAGAGCTGGGCACCCAGCTGCCTGTCTCCTCTCTGGCTTTGAGAGTCAAAACAAGCCAGAGCAGGAGAGGCAGCTGTTGCGGGTTCAGGCTGAACAGCCAGGAGCTGTGACTATGCCCCCAGTTTTTGGTCTGTCTCACGCCAATAGTAAGATTAGCTGCAGTGGTCTGGGCCCAGCCAGCCAGTGGCTTGTGTGGGAATGAGTCTGGTGCTTCCCGGGGCTCTTCGCTCTCCCTTTCTCCAAAAGAGTGCTTAGTTCTCTTTGTGTCTGAGCAGGCCACAGGAAAGATGGACGAAAACCAGTTTGTGGCTGTGACGAGCACTAATGCTGCAAAAATCTTCAACCTCTACCCACGGAAAGGGAGAATAGCAGTGGGCTCGGACAGCGATCTGGTCATATGGGATCCTGATGCAGTGAAGATCGTCACGGCAAAAACCCATCAATCTGTAAGCCCTCTGCTCATGTGTGGGAGTGCTGGAGGGTGGGGTGCGAGTAGCACTGTGTAAAGGCTACCTGGCTGCTGGGAGCTTGGCGCTGCCCTGCCGTGCTGGGCTCTGAGGAGGAGGGGCTGAGTCCGGGTGCTGGGCGATGCCAACTGTGACTGTGGGGTAGGATGTCTGTGAGCCCTGGGCTCTGCACACAGGGCTTTTCTCACCCTGCTGTGTTGCTCTTCTTCTGAGCCCGGCCCACGCAGGTGTAAGGACACTCATTTCTCCTTACCTGGGTTCCTCTTCCTGGTACGAATTTTTCCTGGGTTTGCCAGCATGCTTTGTTCATGCCTTACCTCAAGCCTAGGTCCTGCCCTCCTCTGTTGCTGGAGTCCGTGCTCACACTGAGCTCTGAAGCAGCAGGTCCTGGTTCCCGTTGGGAGCTCTGGTGGGTTCTTAGTGTGATGGACTAGTGAACTAAAGCAGGCCTCTGGGGCAGGTGAGGCTGTTAGAGGTGTTTTCTCCCTGCACTGGTGACTTCAGCAGTGAGGGGGGACTAAACAGCCCTGAGTGGGCAGGCCGTGCTCACGTCCCTCCTGACCATCATCCCCTGGTTGCTGCAGGCGGCTGAATACAACATCTTTGAAGGGATGGAGCTACGTGGGGCCCCACTGGTTGTCATATGCCAGGGGAAGATCATGCTGGAGGATGGCAATCTGCATGTGACCCAGGGGACTGGACGCTTCCTGCCTAGCAGCCCTTTCCCTGACTATGTCTACAAGCGCATCAAAGCCAGGAGGAAGGTGAGGAGGCAGGGATGCCAGGAGACAGAGTTGGGACACTGTTAGCCCAAATTGCCCTTTTCCTTAATAACTGATAGGTTTTCCTTGGCTGTTCTCGGTGGACCCTGGAAACAGTACTGCAAACCGCTGTATTTTGAACCTACAGCTGGGATAGCTTAAGGCCTGGGTAGAGAGCTTTGACCTTAGTGTTGATGTGGTGTGCCACCACTGGAGGCAGATGCTCATCTGGGTCAACAGTGGGTGATGTCCTGCCCTGTTGCTGTTCCCCCCTTGTCTGGAGGGAAGTGCTGAGTTAAAAATGAGGAGACTGGGCAAAATGGCCTTCTCCATCCACGCAGCATAAACCCATGCTGAGGGATTGCCGGTTGTATCAGGCTCTGCACACTTTGCAGGGCAGGAGTGAAGGGGGGCGGTCACACAGGAGGTGGGTGGTGGGGCTGTGCCAGGCCTCAACGCTGCAGGAGGGTCTCAGGCATGCAGGACAGAGGGACACAGCAGTGGCAGCATGAATTGCCTCTGTGGTGGGACTGGGGAGCCAAGGGTGGCTGGAGCCTGACACTGCCATGGCCGGAGGCTCCCTGGGAGCAGAGAAGCATCACTGTCCTCTTCTCTCCGGTGACAGATGGCGGAGATGCATGCTGTGCCCCGGGGCATGTATGATGGACCCGTGTTTGACCTGACCACCACCCCCAAGGGGGGCACCCCTGCGGGGTCAACCAGGGGGTCCCCCACACGGCAGACACCCCCCGTCAGGAACCTCCATCAGTCTGGATTCAGCCTGTCAGGTGAACACACATGGCGGCTGGGCTGGGAGAGTGCGGAGCCACTGGCCATGCTGTCCCAGCCTGGGGCAGGGGGCAGCTGGGAGATAGCCTGGGGCAAGCTGAGCACAAGAGTGGAGCATGGCAGGGCGAGACCCTTTGTGTCCCTTAAAGGACATGGCCAGAGCTGGCCCCCCACCCCTCTGCACCTTGCAGTAGAAGCAAGGAGGACTGCGGCCACGGGGATGCCAGTGCAGCGCTGGACCCTGCTCTTGCAGCGTGGGTCTGTTTATGGAGGAGTGCCTACAGCGACATTCAAGTCACTGCTGCTCTCGGGGTCTTTCCTGGAGTTGGAGAGGGAGCAGGTTGCTGTAGACAGCCTCGGGAGGCCCTTCGGCGAGACCCCAGGCTGTCTTGACTGCTCAGTCCTGTGAAGAAAATGCTCTTAACTTTGCTTTCCCCCTTCACTTTGTGCTTTCTTGTCCGCTCCCAGGTACCCAGATTGATGAAGGCGTTCGCTCAGCGAGCAAGCGCATCGTTGCGCCCCCAGGAGGCCGCTCCAACATAACCTCCCTGAGTTAAATGTCCCTGCCAAGAAGGAAACAAAATCCCTGTTCAAGCGAAGGAAGAAAAATGGTGCATTGGTGTTTAAGAAGGAAAAGCAAATAAACCTGTTCTGAAGAATCAATAAGCCTCAAGCCTTATGTTTCACAAATGCTACATGCTGCCTAGCTTTAAGATACTGCTTCATTTTGTTTTATGCATAGCCTTAAAATTCTGTTGTTGTTGTTGTGGGTTTGGTCGGGTTGTGTTTTTACTCTTCCTTTCTGTATGCATGCCGCTCAGACAGGTCGCTCGGTTCAGTGTGTTATTCGTGTTGAACACGTGTGGGATGCTGTGGTGTGGGACTGCGGGAACAACCCGGCGTGGGCGAACAGGCCAGGCAGGCGAAGTGACAGGGGCCGGCCAGAGGCGCGGTGTGGGACAGGGAGGGCAGGTTCACAGGAGCTGGTGGGGGCAGGTGGGTCTGTGTCGTGTTCATGTCCTTCATCTCCACGCAGCGCTTGTTGGCGTTTCACCATGAGGCCCATGGCGGAGCCCAGACCATCTCTGTAACAGCTGTCACTGCCTCATGTAAAGAGTTTTACCACTTTGTACTCTTTAATAAAAAAAAAGTTGTTCCTTCAAACAACTCGTGTTGCTGGTTGGCTTTTTAATTCCTCAAGCTGCTGCTGCTGGGCAGGGGTGATGCAAAGCTGTGCCCTGTGGGCGAGCTGGGCAGCGGGGCTCCAGGAGGGGCTTTGGGCTGTGTTTGAGCTACAGTGCAGGGACAGGCTGTCAGATGAAAACCGTGCGGTGCTCGCTGCTGTAGGTGTCAGGGTATCGGTGTAGCTTCTCAGGCAGAAGCAAAGGTATTGGCAAAACAGCGTGTTGCAAGTGTTTGTAAAAGCCTGTCCAGTTTGTATGTCTGGAGTCCAGCTGTAGCCTGACCTGGCCATCACAGGCTGTCAATGCCTGGCAAGAGCTGCGCCTGCCATCTGCGTGGTGACAGAGACCAGCTCTGCACAGCACTGCCTGGGCATGATGTTCATGTCTTCCCAGCTGGGGCTGGCTTGGAGGCTGTTTTCTGTGGGTACCTGTGAGTTAAATGCTCCCTTTCTATCAAGCAGTGTTTATCAAATCGAGGGTCACAGCCTTCTAAAGCTTGCAAAGCATGCAAAAAAAAAAAAAAATTATTGTTTTTTAAGTCTTATAAAAATTAAGTGTCAATTTAGGCTGCGCTAAATAAACACACTTTTTTTTTTCTTCCTTAAGTATTTGACCTTGAAATATTTATTTTTACATGCCTGCAACTCAGACAGGACAAGTTGTCCGTGCAGCAGTCCTTAAGGGGCCATGCCAGAATAGTTGCGCCAGGGGTGGGGAAGGCTGTTCATACTTAGAAGTTTTGTGACGTTCTGCTATCAAGTAATTAGAGATTTTTTTTTCCCCTGTTGCCTGGTAGTGATTAAGCTGAGACTGTGCCTCTGTTTACAGAGGAAGAGGGGAAAGGAGAGATGGTTTTAGAAGTCTTTGGGGAATTTTTAAAGATGCGATGTTCTTACCATTTAAGTTCTTGAGGGCTTGGGTTTTTTTGGTCAGCCAGTACAACGGTATTTATGCAGCAACAGTTTTTTTCCCCAGCAAGAAGCAGGGCTGGTTTCCTTGTCTGGGGTCCCAGATAAGCATATTTATGGTGTATGAACATCTCCACGACCCACACCAGAGCAAGGCGATAGTAGCTGTGCACTGAGTGAGGGGCAGGTACAACTGTTGGCACAGTCCCTCTTGACCATGCCTGGCCCCAGACCCAGCGTAGGGCTGGGCAAAGAACCGAGGACCACTGGAAAACACTGCAGGTACTCTGGCTAGCCTCCTGGGAATGACAGGTCTGGAGGCAGAGACATGGAGACCCCCTACTCTGCTCAGAGGTCTTACTGCTTGAAAGCAAGCACTGCTGCGGGAGAGCAAAACCACAGCGATACTAATTTGGCTGTGCTGTGAAAGGAGGCGTTCCCATTGCAATGACCCTCCCTTTGAGGACTCTGATAACCACTTACTGGTGAACTAATTCCACTCCAGCTTTGCAGCACCCTGAACAGAAAAAGGGTCACGCTTTCCTGGTTGGATGCTTCCACCCTAGCAGCACACAGCGATGCTGCTGCCCCCTGCTCGCCCCAGCCCTGCGCACACACACACACACACTCTGTGCTGCAACTATGCCAAGAGCCTGACCTGAGCAAAAAAACCCAGGCTACCAGGCACAGCGTGTTGTGGAAGAAGGTGGTGGTACTGCAGTGCATCAACCCGCATGCCTGCCAGGCACTTCCCAGCTGTGCAGAGGAAACCAGGGCACGCTGCTCAGCGAGTGCTGCAGCCTTCACCCAGAACTGGCTTCCCCTTACCCCAGCACCCTCATGTGATGGCAGCAAGGAAACTGCTATAGTCCTCTTAAAACTGGGAGGCTGCTTATCTTTATTGTACAGAGGTGAAGGTACATAGGCCCATGGCACCACATCAGGAAAAGGATGCACAGTGCAAGTCAGAACAGGCGCCCCCCCC